>JBAMHW010000020.1:3736765-3750788 GCA_037177495.1 Rhadinocentrus ornatus | reverse complement strand
TACACACATAAATATATATATATATCATTTATATATATACACAGTATGTATATGTGTATATTTGAAGTGAAGTCAAAACACATTGTAGTGGGCATACCAAAGTTCTTAGGGTGGTAATATTGAAAGCATTGCTGGTGATATTGATTCTTATGGCATAAAACTGGCCTGAAAAGAAAGGAATAAAAAGGACAAGAAAATAATAAATATAAATAATAAATAGAATAAATATACATATCTGTTTACTTAATAGCTTGATAGTAATTTTTATCTTCTCTTACTTACTTGAAGAATCACAGAAAGTGGTGCAGTTACAAAAGCGAGGCACACCCCCTGAGGCACAGACATATTGCAACAACAGCAGAAGCTGCGGTCAACCATATTGCATTTAAAGGGTGTCGATGTGTGTCATACTTACGGCTGCAGGAGTTTCTGCTCACTTGTTGAGGTGGCTGGGAGTTTGGTTCTAAGAGGGAGCTGGAGAAAAAAATTGGGTGAAAAAAAGTGTGCAGATGTAGAAACAAAGTATAGAGGTGCTGCTCACCATCTAATCTTGGAGTGCTGGTTTGATTGACAGATGTCATCCAGAGACGACGTAGATGTGCAGCTCACAAAACGGCCACTGGAGGGCGACACACCCTCACACAGATTTAGACCTGTTGCTGACAAAATAAATAAATAAACAAATAAAGAGCAGTTGATGTAGGGACATCTTTAGCTGGATTTAAATTATTGTAATGTAATAATGTAAAAAATCTGGATTATGTCTTTACAATTTCTTTTTTAGCAAAGCATGTAGCAGAATAAGGAAACTATATGAATAACAGAAATGAATCATTTGAAGTTAATTTAAAGTCTGATATTTCATTAGATATGATATTCAGAAAATTAAGAGCCTTGCAGACAGGATCTGCCTTGAGCATCCAAACTGTTTTTAAATAGAAACCTCCACATCATCACAGGTTTGTTGAACTGTGTGCCTTTTAGCAAGGTGATTGTTCCCTCCCTTGTTCCCTCCCATCTTTAGCCCCGAGGATGTAAATTGACTCTTGCAATGACTTAATGTAGCCCCGATGTACAGATTTGTGTCTATTTTTAAATTAACGCTACCTGAGGGTCTAAACATCACTTTTATTTAGTGCTGGTTTTCAGCTTTGCCCTTTGTTAACAGAGAATTCTACAAATTCTGAATAACATTAAAGGGATATTGAACTTTTTTATTAAAAATTGGAACTTGTGAAGTATTTAGTGTCTTACGTGAGTCACCTGAGAACCTGTTTTATGAAAACCTGCCCAAGAGGCCGCAAAAAAAAGGTAATTATATATAGAGTACAAAATAGTAAAAGTAAGCGTTTGGTAAAATCTCCTAATTCTGTGTAACTTTATGAATAGAGAAATTGTCCAAAAATTGCTATCTGTTATCTGCCAGTAAATAAAATTTCATGTCTCATCCTGTGACTTACAGAAACAGTGTTTTGGGTAAATCCTGCAGACATCAGTCTAATGTCCAAAGTACATACAGTGTATATTATATCTTTTAATAACTTTTAGGAGTAGTTAGGCAAACTAAACATGGTGTGGTAGATAACACCATCGTCTTTCAACAAGAAGGATCCCAGTTTGTTTCAATTGTGACCTTGTTCCATGCTCTGTTAGGCCTTTATGTTTTACATCCCACAGTCCAAAACATTTATCTTTTTATTCATCTGATTCTGGGGGGTCTGGCTTGGTGACCTCGGGAAGGTATCTGCCTTTTCAAGATGATGATGCCCTGTTTGCTTCATCAGGCCGTGATCTTAAACTCTCACTGGAGCTGTTCAGCACTGAGTGTGAAGCACCTGGGATGAGAATCAGCTCCTCCAAATCCAAGATCATGGTCCTTAACCAATGGGTGCAGCAGGTCTGGAATTGAAGCTGCCCCAAGTGGTCGATCTACGTTCCTCTCTTTAACTATGGCCATGAGTTGTCGGAAGTGACCAAAAAAATGAGATCACAGATAATTGTGGCTGAAATGAGTTTCCTCAGCAGGGTGTCTGGGCTCTCCCTCTCCCTCCAGGATACACTGGAGAGACCAGTGTCTCTTGGCTTGTCTGGGAATGCCACAGGATTCCCTCAGAAGAGCTGGAAGAAGTGGTCTAGTAGAGGGAAGTCTGGGCTTCATTGATTAAGCTGTTATTCCCACTACCCAACCCCAAATAAGCAGTAGAAAACAGATGGATGGATAACTGCTTTTTCTACATGTAGCTGTTTATAACAGGACACATTTCTGTACCAGAACAAAGCATGTGTACCTTGTTTGGGATCTTTTATGCACCTGGATTTCTTAGTATGTACTCAGTGTTTGACAGATGAGAAAATAATTCCACAACATTACTTCTTAAAAGACTTAATCTTTGGCATGTTTTCTTTTAGAACCGATCAGTTTATTGTTTTGTTAAAAGTTACACTTATTAGTTAAATAATCCACTAGAGACAAATCACTTTTCTTGTCTCATTTGATTATCTGTGATGTTGTGAAAATAATGCGAACAGATTGAGGATATCACCTCACTCTTCATTTTCTCCTTTACTTTCTGTCACACTCATTAACTTGTTCCATACACTTTAGTTTTAAAAATAATTTCTAGCTTTAGTAATAATATTACCAATAAGAATGACAAAGATTTGAGTTTTGCCTCTCGGGGAAATTTTCATTAATTTCTACTGAACAGACAGAGTGCTCACCGACTCTCTGCACCTCTCCTATAATTCTGGGCTCTATCTCTCCCCGAGCTCGTTGCAGTGCAGACTCTCCGACGAGCTGCAGATCGCAGGCAGACACAGCACGGCTGAGCAGCAGCACCACATTGCAGTGTGTCCGGCTGGAAACAAGGGCATACATACATCTATGAGGAAGTACAACTGCTATTTAATGTAAAGCCCTTGTTACACTGAATGAGTTTAAAGCTCTGGCAAAATAACTGCAGTCTACCTTGTCTGTGTGCACATGTTTTATGTGAGCAAGTTTTAATAACTATGCTGCTGCCCTCTTGGTCAGGGCTCCCTTGAAAAAGATATCTTTGATCTCAGCAGGACTAACCTGGGACTAAAGTTTAAATAAATCTTTCAAAAATGGGGTTGTTGTGCTGTAATTGCTGACTTGGTGTTACCTCACATTAGCAGCATCTTTACAGGAAACCTCCACAAACTGCAAAGACACAAAAACTTTATTTAATGCTTTATGGGAGAACTTCATTTTGAAAAGTAAAGTGTTTCTAGCTTATGAAAAGACTGACCTGAAGTCGTCCATCATCCTGACAGAAATCTATGAAGCTTCTAACTCCATGTGCATCACTGCTGTCGTTGCGACAACCAAATGCTTTTAATACCTGAGTGAAGGAAAGAGAGATAGAAGTAGACAGATGCTGATACTGCATGACGGAAGTCTGACACATTCAGTTTTGGTAACAGGAGACTGAGACATGTTATTTGGTTCTGTTGTCTCTGGACTTGAGATGTACAGACTTTTCAGTAAATTTGATGGAAACAACCGATTATCTAAGTTTTTGCTCGTATGAAAGTGGAAAAAGTGGTGTTCTTTCTGTCTTGATTGATCTTTCGTCATAGCACCACTAGTGAGACACTAAGCAGCTATAAATCTTTCATTTCCTAACAAGCTGGCTTTGCATCAAGTGACAATATTTTATTCTCTCTTCCACATACAAGACTCCACATTTTTCTTCTTTGTTGAACTTTGTGGTGCAATAAATACAAAAGAATTTAACCCTGGCTGTGTTTTCTTTTCATAAAAATGTTCATGTCATAAACAAACTAAATTTTAAAACCAAATACTTATTTTGAGTCTGATTTTCTGAATCATCTACTTTAAAGCAGTTCTTTGTATTGGAGTTTTTTCTTCAGCTCTACTGAGGCTGACACCACAAGAAAGACTTAGCTAGTAATGAGGTGGCTTCCCTACAGTTGGCCTGGAAAAAGGGCAACATTTGAGTTGAAATGAACAAAACAGTTTTGAGCAGCAGCATGCTGAATTTATGGCTCATTGAGGAAATACTGAAATTTATCTTGTGTGTTGATAAGTAACATAATGATGATTTATGGAAATCTTTGTAGGTCATATAACTATATATAAGCTTTTCTAGGTATAAAAAACGAGATCTTACCCCATTTTATTTATTCATTTATTTTTTGAGGATTAAAAAAAAAAAAAAACACTATCCTGAGGATCTTGTCTAAGTAAAAACAGGCTTATATGCATTAAAAACAAGCAACAAAGCAAATATTTTTAAAACTTTGCACAGCATTTCATACAAATGATTGCAGAACAATTAACATAAACTCATCCAGCATCTCTTGTGATGACTGAAGTTCAGTTTTGAATAATTTTTAAAGAAAATTTACCGAATTTTAGTTTTTTTTTTCCTCCTTTTTCTTTCTTTTTTTTTTTGTTGTTGTTGTTTCTTTGGTATCGTCGAAATGTATTATATTGGTGTAACTATCATTTTAATTTCATGCTTCTTGTTAATTTAAATTCATGCTATATTTCCTCATGAATTTGCTGGTCTGATAAGCAAATTCGTTGTTCTTGTTAAACGGACCAGATGAAGAGGAAGTTTTAGTTCCCTCTTAAGGCTAGAAAATGAAACACCAGTATGAATATTAAATAGAAACATAGAGTCAATTGGTCTAGAAAGGAAGTGTAAAGCAAAGTCAGCGAGCAGCAGAAGATTTAAATAGTAACAGATGGGAAGGAGGGACTGAGTGTGAAATGTCTGAGAGACTGTCAGCACATCAATCATGTTCATTGTAATTGGGAAATGATTAGCTGTACATCAAAGTATTCTCAGATGTATCACAGGGCTGGAATGTACTGCTCCTACAAGTTGACCCTGCACCGGAGAGACCTGTTTCTGACAGTGTGACATTTAAAGCAATTAAATGCATTATTCAGTGCAAGTCTAAAAGGTGCGTTAGAAACTTAGCGTGGGAAAGGTTTGCACGCTCACCAAATCCTCAACTTCTCTTTTAGTCTGATTGACTTCCCCTGCCTTCACACTGATAGACATCCAAAAGTAAGCACCTGCAGGGAGAAAGCTGTGAGGTGAAAAAACATGCATAGATGAAGCATGGTGTTTGGACAAGAGGTGGCTGATTCTTACTTTGGTTAGAGCAGAGTTCACTGGTGTTACAGTTTACCCATGTAGGTCCTAGAAGATACACACAACACACAACATCTTGTCTTACACATTCCCTTATTACACACCTGTAAAAATATGCACTAAATATCTACTGCATGTAGACAGACCTGATGCGAGTAATCCCTCAGGTGTGGTTTGTGTGAGAGGCAGAGTTGTGATTGGATGCATGTTCATGTTTGTTGCAAATTGATTGGTTACATTGGAGTCAAAGGACGGGGCTGATCCTGCTGGTGGAGACAAGCTGCTTGTCCCGGATGTGTAATCAGTGTCTGAAATGAAAGAAGAGTCAGTCTATGCCAGTTTAATGGTTTAAAAAAAGTTTAATTCATGAACAATTTCATTTTCTTTTTCTAACCAGTCATGATTAAAAACTTAGGATGCTGACACCTTGCTTAAAAAAAAAAAAGCTGTATTGACCAAAAAATGCTCACAATAACTAAATATATCTATGTGACCATAAGATATTCAGATCTCATTCAATTGTAAAAATGCTATTATTTTCAGTGTTCAGATGATGATGACTATAATGTCATCATTATATAGCAAACACAAGGCAATGGACTGAAATGACATCTTAAAAACACAATGACTGACCAACTGCATGGAACTTTTTCTTAGACTCCTTGTAGCACCATTGCTGGTGAAATAAACTTAAAAGTAGAGCTCTTTGGAGAGTGAGCTCACCCTAAAGGTGGTACCTATGCTCCGTAAGAACTGGAATCTGATATTGCTTGACAACCATATAACCAGCAGTGGTGAAGCTGCAAAGTAAACCACTTTTCCATGTCAAAGCGATAGCTGCTGCTGTTCTCCTGCTTCCTTTTTTTTATTGATGTCAGGTCAGAAAAGTAGCTAAAATAATCTCCATTTAATCTCCACATCAAAAACAGCATTTTTATCCAGGGAAATGTGCTTAGGGTAGTGTAGGATTTGTACTTCTCTCTAACTTGCAGTAAAAAGGAGAACTCCATAAATCTGATGGTTGCATGTTTAATCCCCATTTTCCTTATTCTGTGAGTCATTGAACAAATGATCATAAGAATAAAAATATATCTGGATGTAATTTTAATAATTCACATTGCTCTGACAACCACAGAACATTTTCCAGTCCCCTGATGGTATTCAGCAAAAGCTTTGCTAAATGTGCAGGTCATTTGTTGCCACGGCTCAAACATAAACCATTTAGAATAGGTTGCTGAAGTATTTTCTGGTTGGATCTATTTAGTTATCTCTCTTTTTCTACTGCAGAACCTGCAACTCTCCTCCTGTGAGATGTCAGAGTAACATTTCCCTTACTACAGAAATTCTACCCATTATTGAAATATAACACTGATTCAGTAATGAAGCCAAACAACACAAAGAAATAGTACGAGCAAGGTCGGTAGCTTGTTTATAAGATCATTTTCAGAATCGTTAAAAACTGCTGTTAGCTTGAAAGTGTCGACTTGTAAAACAAATATTGTACAATAAACCATGTTGAAGGAGATTTGAAATACCCGTTGAGTGAGAAGCGAAGCTAAGAAGAGTAAAGTGAAAAAATGGAGATATTTCAACAGATATTGTTTAAAGGTGAAGCTTACCAGATGAAAGCATGCGACTGCTTCCAAGTCCCAATACAGTAGGCATTGCTGAAAAAGGGAGTCGGGTTAAAAAGGTTTAAATCATCGTTTCACTAATAATTTTTAATTTAACCAACAGCTTTGGCATCTCTAAAAATAATATACACATGCAAAGAACATGTTTAATTAAATAGGAATCAAATGCAATTAAAACACTAATTACAGTCTGTATTAATTATAAAGTAATTCCTAACATGCACAAATATTTATTCATATTTATGTACAAATAATTTTCAGCAAAATTTCCTCAAATTTAATAAAACTTAAATCTTTATTTAGTTATTTCAATTGAACCTTCATTAAACAGATACAAGCAAAAAAAATTTAATTTTCAGTGTTTTGCCTGATAAACTTCTGTGTATGTGGAAATTTGGCACAAAACAAAAAAAAATACAGAATATATCAGGACAGTAAAATCAGCAGATTAACTGGTGAAAATTAAAGATGTTAGAATCGGGGTTAAAAAAAGAGCATCACACTAAAGGTTCAGTCTTTCCAAGCAAGATTAGGTCTTTGCTCTTCACTGTGCCAAATTTGATCAGAAATCATCAGTTGGCTTTAAAATCAGGTTTCAGATGGACATCTGGTCTTATGTGCCAAAGATAAGAAAAAAAACTGCTCTTATCTCAGCCAGCATCTGTGATGCCATGGTGATGCACCAGTGTCCACAGTATGCTTGACAGACCTGAACAGTCTGGATCTGGGTGGTTTTTTTGGTGCATCAAGAAGTGAAGAATTGGACAAAACAACAAACACAGACTATTGAGCACCAGATTATTTGGATTAATAAAACATGGTTTCCTCTGAAAAACTCAAATTAGTATCCTCAGTTCCCAAACTATTTAAAAGTGTAATAAAAAAGAAGGTTCATGTAACACAGTGGCACATGTAGCCCCAAAAATGGTGTTGCTGGGAATAAATTTCAAAAGAGTTTATATTTTCTAAATACATTTAAGTTAGTCAGTAAACACACTGAAATTACTTCTTTGGGCTGGTATTTGTTAAACAAAGGCACAGACAAAAAATACAGTTTTTATTGGTGTTGGTTAAAAGGTTTGACTTTTTTCACAACATATGTTTATATAAATCACCTGAATCCATACCATCAGCAGCATCTCGCCTTAATCGTTTGTGGTCTACAAGACACATAAAGACATGCAACATTCAACATCTAACATGCATTAAAAACATGCACCACTACAGTGTTAGAGAAGATGATTCATGCATTAATAAGTAACATGTATTGCATACACTGTTGTGGTTTTTGACAAGGAGAAATGCCATTGGACAAAAATCTGCTGTTTCATCTTCCTCTACTTTTCTTGTTAAACATCAAAGAAAAGCCAAATTATGTGTTTTATGTTAGGGATTTTGTTACCAGGTTCATGGTGAAAATATGTTTTATCTATGACTAATTGCAACAGACAAAAGACTTGTCGCTGTCCTTGAGTCAAATGTTTTACTTCGATTTCTAAGTAATCTAACTAATTTAACTATTTAGTCAAATAAATAGACCACGTTTTGCAGTATTTTCTGTTGAGAATTTAATTTATAAAAAATTAAGATCAGTCTAATCTGGTGATGCTGCCCTTTAATCAGGAATACAACTGTAACATTAAACAAATCATTATAAAGACTATAATATATACAAATGTCAAGTTTATCTCTTTTATGTGCTAAATGTCACACAATAATTGAACAGGATGTGCTCTTTTGTCACCATGTCATACGTATCTTGGGCTATGATCTTGGCAAGATATAAAAACAGAAGAATTAAAAGTCAGCTTCTCATCTAATAAAAACCAAAAGTAGTAATACATGATAAGAAAAAAAAACATCCCATGCTAATTTTCAGCTAAAACTAGCCTTTGGCATTCATGATTCATTAATTCAACAGAAAAAAGATCCTGTATTCTGTTATAAATTCAGTTAATAGTTAGAACAAAGAATCAGTCATGCATGAGAATTTAATCTACAGTACAGATGAAATCTATGATGTAAAATGTATCTCTCACCACACAGAAGATATGGGTCTCTCATTCTAGCTTTGGGACTGGTCACCCCCCAGTTTTGCGCATTCCAGCCAATCACAGTGCCATCCTCGCAGAAACTATGACTGCCCAAGTCTGCCCACATGCGAAACAAGTACAGCTCCACTTTTCCCATCTTGGTTGCCGAGAATTGGTTTCTGGGATGACAGCCCAACCACAAGGAGCCCGATGAAGGGATGGCCTGGGAGATGACAGTTCTCTCTGCCACCATTCTTCCATCAACCTGGAACATTCACAGTCTGAGTTGGCTTTTATTATAAACTTTATCACTGCGGTATATAATCTGTTCTCATGCACCTGACTAGGTGAAAAATCTCCTCATCTTAACAATGCATACCTGTGTGTGGGTGTCTATACACACAGTCATTGGCAACATATTGTTTTGTCCTTCATTCCAAACTTCACCAACAATATGTAGTAGCTTATTTTTGCAGGCCAAAAAGGTAGTGACAAATTCAGTTGTTACCTTCAAACTTGGCTTCGTGTTCTTTGTTGTGAGTGTTAAAAATGAATTAAAAATGTTTTCTAGTGCAATAAACATCAACATGTTTGTGATATAATGTTGGTGTACTACTATGCAAACTTTACCTCCAGGCTAAAAGTGTTGCCACGTATGTCCCGTCTCAGACACACCCGGTGCCAGTGTGCTGGGGACATCTGGAGAGGAAACCGGTGTCGGACTTTTAGTAGCCAACCATAAATTGCGTCAGTGTCTCCCTCCAGACCTAAGTCAGGATATGGTGCGTATACTGAGCTGTAAGAAAAGGCCACCCAGGGTCCAGGGATGACCACGCGAACATCCACACATACTGTCGTCTGAAAAAGCTCTGGCATGGCCACCCTGTCCTGCAGGATCCAGTGATCTTCACAACCATTTAATACTGCTTTTGTGTCTCCCAGGAAATAGCCAAATCCTGAAAACAAAACAAAAGAAACAAATCGAATGCAGATGACACAGATGATGTACAGCTGAATTTCTAAGCTTTTATAAAAACGCAATGCTAAGAAGTGTCTGCTGTAATCAAACAGCAATGGCTCCAAAGAAGAATAAGTAAAAGCCTTCTTTTATTTCACTTAGGTGTTTCATGCTGGTTTTATAAACTCCCAACCCCCCAATAAAATATATATATGTATTACCATTATTGGTGACTAATTTAAAAAGGAAGAAAAAAGTTAAATGTCACGGTAGAAATATTTTGCTATTTTAGAAATGGTTACTGAGACTCACACTCTTGTCCTCAGGATTTTCCCTTGAATGCAAAGTAGTCTACTCTATAGAACATAAATGTGATTCTGAAAGCACTGAAAATTGCATCCATGTTTAAAAATTAAGATGCATTATCTCGTTTCCAAAGCCAAAGAAGCCAAAAAATCTATTATGTTAGTGGTTTTAGTTCAACACCAAATAATTTAGGAAAATCAATACTATTTTAAAAGGCCCTAATTATGCACTAAATGAGCACAAGATGGCTCATTGTCATTTTTGGGAGTCTATTGACATAGATTTACATGTTTCATATGGTCAAAAATATATTTATTCTATTCTGTATATTACTGCAGCACCTTCTCTTTAAGCTTTGGCTCTTTAAGGCTGCAATAAGACCATTTTGCAGTGATTGGTCAAAAAAGCTTCACATTCATTGATTAATGTGTCATACTTGATGTTAGTCATGTCAACGTATTGTATGTTGATGTTTTAATGCAAACAAGGCGTTTCAAGCAGTTCAGGGCTACTATCTTCTGTGATAGAGAACAACTCTTTTTAGTATGGGAATTGCTGGGGTTTTATTTGTATCTCCAAGTACAAGAAATTGTATGCAGCTATTCGTGAATTACAGCTCACCTGTTAGTGGAGCGGTTGCCAGAAGTGCAAACCACATGAGTAGTGGGAAATTAGGTTTCCATCTCCACTTTTCTTCAAAGCAAAGGACAAACAGCCTCCTGGGAACAGCACAAAATTCATTGTAAGACTATTTTTATACTACTAAGTTTGCATTCAAGCATGGAATCAAAGGAAGCATTTTTTATAATTGCAGTTGCATGTTCGGCCGCTTCCTCTTTCTCTGTAATGCCCGTACTTTTTCATGCAGCGTGCATTTTCAGATAAGATCAAAGCGTATCAGCTAAACTTTCCTGTATAATTTGCAAGCTAAAACTACTGAATATTATCTGTGTGTCTTTGTGTGAACAGAAGACCTGGCTGCAGGGTAGGGAGGGGTGGACATGGTTGGGTTTCATTTCATTTCATTACGCTTCCACTTTTAAAAAGAGACACTTGCAGGTGTCTTTTTGTTTTTAGACATCTCAGATCACACATGTATGGTTCAGATAGATAAATGTCCCTCAATATTATTGAGCTCTTTTATAGATTCAGAGTATTAAACATAAGAAAATAATGTAAACTTTGCAGAAAAAGTATGCAAATGGTTTTTGGTTGATTATTTCTTTGCTGTAACAATGTTTCTTGGCAATAAATTTCTACAGTTTAAAAGTCTGTTATTTTACCTTTAGAAGGTGCCACATTTTGGGGGAAGATGCTATTGTGGGTTAAACAATGAAGTTAAATATGTGGGTTGTACCCATGAAAAACTTGCCAAATCTCCTCCAATGCCAAACAGCTAATTAATGACATCGTAACACACAAACTACATTTCTTACTGGGGTCCCTAAATTATCTCTAGCCAGCACATTGTCTCATAAAATGCCTGAGAAGAATCTAAGTCATCACAAAGACATTAATGAGAAACTCGTGCCAATAACGTTCAGCTACTTCATTTGTATGGGAAGGATGTTGGGGGTGATGGATGAGTCACAGAAACAAAAATTTGTGTATAATAACAGTAACCTGTTTGTCTTTTTTTTTTCTTTCATGCCATTTCTGCATTATTCTATTAATAATGATGAAACTCTTAATTTTAAGAAAGTACTTGTTTCAATCTCTGCTTGCAATCTTCTCCTGAACTTAAGCAAGTTCTTTTCAAGAATGACATTTTTATGACAGAGCCACCAGACTGTTAACAGGGTTGGTAACAGTACATTGCAGCTGATCTGTAACATGGCTGCCACTGAACTACTATGTGGCCTCAAAGAGGCAGACAATCAAATTCGCTATAGCTGAAAAAAGAATTCCTGATTGTTTTAACAGTGATGAAACAATTGTTACCTTTGTTGTATTTACATTTCCAGGGGAAATATTCCTAATCAGTCAATCAATTTTTATTTCTAAAGCACTTTTCATACAGAAACTTTGTTACTCAAACTGATTTCCATTGTTAAAAAAATATTACAAAGTTAGAAAAGAACAAAAAAACTCAGCCACAAAATATTTTCATCCAACTCCAGTTATAGTACATAAAAAAATTTACATTATAAGTTTGATTTTAAAAATGTCAAAATGTTTCTTAAGGTTATTTAATCTTTGCTTTAAATCTAGTGTTTTCCTCATGGGGATCCTTTACGCTGGGGGGTTTTGCCTGCTTGTTCTGGAGGTTTTTTGCGCTGTGACAACCCTTGTCTTGGTGGCTGGGGTCCTGCACTGCAGCCTTACAGCTGTGGTGTGGACCCCACCCGGCCCTAAACTGGGTGGTTGCTTTGGTGGTGGCCTCTGTGGACATGGGTGGACTGGCTCCTGGTGTGGACGGATCCCCATGATATTGTTTCCTCACAGCGGCATCAAGCCAGATGTTTATTACTTTTAGTATTTTATACCTACATTCAGTGAGACAGAAATTAGGGGCAACTGCTTTCTTTGTTTGTGTATACAGTTGTATATGTGTGCGTGTGTGTGTGTGTGTGTGTGTGGGGGGGGGGGGGGTAGGGTTCCATAAAAGGGACAAAAATAGAAAAATTATGCTTCTCCACAATTTTTTAAGATTAGCTGCAAAGGGCCTGAGGGCTCAGGTAGGTTCATAAACTGAAAACAAACCAGTTAAGAGCTTTAAAAACCAAATAAAAATAACTTTAAAATTGATTGGAAACTATTTGAAACAGGTAGAGGATATTTTATTGCAGTTTTGTCAAAAGAGCTAATACTCTGCATTTATCCCTGGCAGATGAAAATCCTTTTAACGGCCTAGTTGTTGGTGGGTCACAGCATGATTTTCGACTTCTCCCACAACTTACTTTCTACTCATTAAAGAATCTTTGTTTCAGTCTAATTTGTTTTGTCTTCGTTACGTGAGGGAAACTGATTAGGACAGACAATTGTGAGGTGTGTAAGGGCAGATGAACTAAATCTTGAAATACCAGGGTTCACAATTAGATTCAACCAAGCACATCTTTTTTCTTTAATTTTCTAGCACCTTCTCTCTAGTGGCTAATGTTTAAGCTCCTCCTTCAGAACTGTATAATTGTGATTTTCTTCTTTTTTTTTATTTTTCTTCCTTAAAACCAAGCCATTGTGTGGATCTTTCTTTTGAGATGTGCATTTTATGTCACAAAAAGAAAGCATGAAAGACTCGAGGCTGCATAAAGGCGAAGCTGTTGGTTTCATTCCTAATCTTTTGCTTACAGTCTAATTTTCTGGAAATCAAGACTTTCTTTTATTACTCTTTCATTTAAATTATAGACCTTTTATTGTCTTTCTTCCTCTACCATTGTTCTAGCATTACATTTGTTAAGTTTCGACAGTTTACATAAAACTTTAAATGACTTACCTGATACTTCTGGAAAGCATCTTGCAGAGTCCTTTAAGCTTGCGCTTGAATATCTAAAAGTCTGAACTACACGGAGGACAACTTGCCATCTTTGCTGTGGTCTGCTCATGTGTCTCCATCACTCCTGTACTCTTTTTCATCTGTCTCTCATAAATCCAAGTTCTGATGCCTCTTACACAAACCGTCTCAGCACTGTTTTCCCCTCCTCTGTCCTGAATTGCTGTTCATACTTGCTCAAGTATCCACCCCTCTCTTAAACAAAAGCATTGCTTGAGTGTCTGAGTTTGCAGGTGCATTTGTGAGAGGGTTACGGTACATTCAGGAAATCATAATTCTGCAATGCAAAGTTGAGCCTGCAGGACACAATAGGTAAAATAATGACACACACGCACAAAGGAGGAGGAGGGTGGAAACAGAAGTACAACCTGTTCTGCCCCCTTTCTTTCTTTCTTTCTTTCTTTCTTTCTTTCTTTCTTTCTTTCTTTCTTTCTTTCTTTCTTTCTTTC
>JBAMHW010000020.1:3711542-3735834 GCA_037177495.1 Rhadinocentrus ornatus | reverse complement strand
ATATATATTTAATTATTTTTTTTCTGCTACATTAAGTTAGAAAATACACAAAAGCCTGCACCAGTATTTGGGTGCTTCAAACTGTAGGGACTCCATCTTTTACTTCAATGGTCTTCCTGTAAATTAGAATTAGTTCAGATTAACATCCATTTTTTCTGAAAGAATAGCTACTTATCCATGTTCTTTTTTTTTCTTTTTTTTTTAGCTGTGTGATGTTTTTTTGTTTTTTTAATGAAGAATATCCGACCATGATTAACTTGTTGTACATACAAGCTGGTTAAATGTGACTGTTGCACCTGTTGCAAATGCCCCCCGTACAATGTATTAATATATAAACAGACCACACAACAGTGTTTTTAACATGTTTTTATTAGTTTTCACTTAAATACAATACAGTTAATCAGGTTAGAGCAGAGACAGGAGGATTACGTGTCTGAGCATGTGTCTGTGTAATGCATTTGTGTAATTATGTGTTCGAGGGAGGATACAGTGAATAGTCTAATTTTCTGAAAATATACCTTACATATATTTATTTATTTTCCTTCAGAATGCCGAAAGTGAGAAAGAGGACGACAGACAGAGGGGTCCCGCTCCATATTTTGGAGAGAGCCTCCAATGTCATCAGAGATTAAGCAAGGGCAGTTAGGGCAGTGGCAAAAGAGTTTACTATTGCCAACTTGTTAGTAAGAAAAGTATTGACTGTCCCTTAAAGCCCCCAGAAGTTGCTAAATGACGTCATCGCCTAATTTGCATATTAAACCTGGTACATTTAGTTGTAATGGAAGCTGCCAGGGAGAGGAATGTCGGAGGAAAGGAAAAATTTACAAAAACACAACCTAAAAATGTTCAGAACACACACACACATACACACACACAAAATTAAAATAAAATTACATATAAATTCTTAAGTTAATATTTTTGGTTTTTAAGTTCAGTTTTATTAGGCTTAGTGACTTTTTAATTAGGAGTTTGCTAAACTTCTACATTTTTTAATGTTTTCCCCCACATTCCAATAGACATTAATATCTGATTATAAGCCAGCGTGGTACGAGCCAGCAGCATCTTTGTGCATTTCATTTTCAGCCTGGTTATGAAACAGGTGATCATCTCCTGCTCTGACTGTAGCTGAGTGCTGCTGCTGTTGCTGCTGCTGCTGCGTGAGGACCAAGCCTCTTCTGAGTGCTTTTGAGCAGGGCATGGGCCCGCATAGTACAGACTCCTCATTGCTAGATTTGTCGCTAGTCGCCTTTGTGAAAAAAATGTCAGGGGTCTGAAAACTCGCTAAATATGAGGACAAAGTCACTAAGTTGTCACTACACTCTACAAGTTTCACAAAAAGAAAGAGAAACTGCAAACTGAGGGAAATAAGTTACCAGGCATTGGTAATAACTTACCAGGCATTGGTTACTGGAGCAGCAGAAGAGTATTCACAGATGAGCAAGAGAAGACCGTAGGGGAGAATTTGAAAAAGGCAGCTGGTCTGTACTTTGGGTTATGTCCCAAAGAGACAAGAGATGAGGGGAAGACTTTTAAGGACATGTTAATATGAATCAGAAGTCGGGTAACAGAAAGGGAGGAAGAGGTTAGAATTAGGCTTAAAGATACTATGATGGATAGTATTTACATTTAAACACTTTCATTTCGGGTTAGGAGATTTGCATACCAGCTGGCTACTCACTATGAGCTTGTTTACACCACCCCCGCAGTAGCAATTTTCCTTGAACTCTTAAACATAACTTTAAAGAAACACCCTACATTATAAAAATATTTGGCTCTTTCTTAAAAGTTCTTATTAGATATGTTTAGTTAAACACATATTAGTAAAACAAAAAAGCATAAATACAATAGTCATGTTTTATGCTACCAGCTGTTTAGAAATTACTATTCGTTCATGTGCATTTGAAAGAAAACACTTATTGTTAAGCAGGATTTTTTTCTTCCATGTAGTGCCTTTTCACAGAACTTAATTGATTATGGTTGTTTAGTTAATCTAACATAAAAAGAAGCATGGCAAATGATGGAAGACAAAAAAAAACATATTTCATACTAGCAGCTGTTTAGCTAGCTTTCATGCTCTGGTTTAACAAGCTCAAAGTAGCAATTTTCGTTGATCTGTTAAATATAAACTTGAAAGAAAACCTTACATTATGAAATCACTTGGCTTTTTCTTAGAAGTTCTTCTTATTATTATTCTTATTTGTTTTGATAACCACATATTAGTAAAACAAAAAAATAATGAATACAATAAGCATGTTTTATGGTAGCAGCTGTTAGGCAATTGCTAATTTTTCATGCGCATTTGAAAGAAAACACAGCATGGCAAATGATGGAAAAAAAAACACATTTCATGCTAGCAGCTGATTAGCTAGCTTTCAGACTGGTTAAACTAGCTTAAAGTAGCAATTTCCTTTAATCTCTTTAACATAAATATTAGCAATATACATAGCAATTGCTTATCGTTCATGTGCATTTGAAAAAACCCCACTTAAGGTCAAGCAGGATTTTTTTTCCTCAATGTACTGCCTTTTCACAGAAGTTAATTGAATATAGTTGTTTGGTTAATATAACATAAAAAGAAGCATGGCAAATGACGGACAAAACAAGAATATTTCATGCTAGCAGCTGTTTAGCTAGCTTTTATGCTCTGGTTAAACTAGCTTAAAGTAGCTATTTTCCTTGAAATCTTAAACATAAACTTTAAAGAAAATCCTTACATTAGAATAACATTTAGCTTGTTCTTAGAAGTTCTTATTAGATTTGTTTGGATAACCACACATTAGAAAAACAAAAAAGCATGAATACAGTAAGCATGTTTTATGCTAGCAGCAGATTAGCAATTGGTAATTGTTCATGTGCATTTAAAAGAAAACACTTAATGTTAAGCAGGATTTTTTTTTTCTTCCATGTAGTGCCTTTTCACAGAAGTTAATTGATTGTGTTGTTTGCTTAATCTAACATAAAAAATCATGGCAAATGATAGAAAAAAACAAGCATATTTCATGCTAGCAGTTGTTTAGCTAGCTTTCAGACTCTGGTTAAACTAGCTTAAACTAGCAATTTCCTTTAATCTCTTAAACATAAACTTGAAAGAAAATCCTTACATTATTTTAAAAAATGGGCTTTTTCTTAGAAGTTCTTATTAGATTTGTTTAGTTAACCACATATGAGTCAAACAAAAAAGCATGAATTACACTAAGCATGTTTCGTGCTAGCACTTGTTTAGCAGATGCCAATTGCTCTTGTGCATTTGAAAGAAGACCATTAAGGTTAGGCAGGATCTTTTCTTTCATGTAGTTCCTTTTCACAGACGTAAATTGATTATGTTGTTTGGTTAATCTAACATAAAAACAAGCATGGCAAATGATAGAAAAACAAGCATATTTCATGCTAGCAGCTGTTTAGCTAGCTTTCAGACTCTGGTTAAACTAGCTTAAAGTAGCAATTTCCTTTAATCTCTTTAACATAAAATTGAAAGAAAATCTTTCTATTATGAAAACATTTGGCTTTTTCTTAGAAGTTCTTATTAGATTTGTTTAGTTAAACACATATAAGTCAAACAAAAAACTATGAATACAATGAGCATGTCGTATGCTAGCAGCTGTTTAGCTAGCTTTTAGACTCTGGTTAAACTAGCTTAAAGTAGCAATTTTCCTTGAACTCTTAAACATAAACTTTAAAGAAAATCCTTACATTATAAAAAAAAATTGGCTTTTTCTTAGAAGTTCTTATTAGATTTGTTTAGTTAACCACATATTAGTAAAACAAAAAAGCATGAATTATACTAAGCATGTTTCATGCTAGCAGCTGTTGTTCATGTGCATTTGAAAAAAACTCACTTAAGATCAAGCAGGATTTTTTCTTTCATGTAGTTCCTTTTCACAGAAGTAAATTGATTATGTTGTTTGGTTAATCTAACATAAAAACAAGCATGGCAAATGATAGAAAAACAGGCATATTTCATGCTAGCAGCTGTTTAGCTAGCATTTATGCTCTGGTTAAACTATTTTAAAGTAACAATTTTCTTTGAACTCTTAAACACAAACTTCAAAGAAAATCCCTACGTTATAAAAAAAAATGGGCTTTTTCTTAGAAGTTCTAATTAGATTTGTTTAGTTAACCGCATATTAGTAAAACAAAAAAGCATGAATACCATAAGCATGTTTTATGCTAGCAGCTGTTTAGCAATTGCTTATCGTTCATGTGCATTTGAAAGAAAACACTTAAGGTTAAGCAGGATTTTTTTCCTTAATGTACTGCCTTTTCAAGTTAATTGATTAGCATAACATAAAAGCAAACATGGCAAATAATAGAAAAACCAGCATATGTCATGCTAGCAGCTGTTTAGCTAGCTTTTATGCTCTGGTTAAACTAGCTTAAAGTAGCAATTTTCTTTGAGCTTAAACATAAATTTTAAAGAAAATCCTTACATTTTAATAACATTTTGGGTGTTTTGTAGAAGTTCTCAGTAAATTTGTGCAGTTAACTGCATATTAGTAAAACAAAAAAGCATGAAGACATTAAGAATGTTTTATGCTAGCAGCTATTTAGCAATGGCTAATTGTACTTTTTGATGTAAGTAAATTTTGCATGTCTTTTGAAAATCATGGTCCCAAAGTCTGGAGGAAGAGAGGAGAGGCACAGAATCTACGTTGGTTGAGCTCAAGTGTAGAGTTTCCACATTCAGTGATGGTTTGGGGTGCCATGTCATCTGCTAGTGCTGGTCCACTGTCTTTTCTTAGGTCCACGGTCAATGCAGCCGTCTACCAGGAGAACTTCATGCTTCCTGCCGCTGACCAACTTTATGAAGATGCAGACTTAATTTTCCAACAGGAATTTGCACCTGCACACAGTGCCAAAGCTTCCAGTACCTGGTTTAATGACCATGGTATCCCTGTTCTTTATTGGCCAGCAAAGTGGCTTGACCTTAACCCCATAGAAAATCCATGTGGTTTTGTGAAGAGGAAGATGCAATACCCCAGACCCAACAATCCAGAAGAGCTGAAGGCCACTCTCAGCGAAACCTGGGCTCTCATAACACCTGAGCAGTACCACAGATTGATCGACTCCATGCCATGCCACCTTACTGCAGTAATTCAGGCAAAAGGAGCCCCAACTAAGTATTGAGTGCTTTACATGCTCATACTTTTCATGTTCATACTTTTCAGTTGGCCAAAATTCCTAGAAATCTTTTTTTGGGATTGGTCTTAAATGATAATCTACTTTTCTGGGATATTGAATTTTGGGGTTTTCATTAGTTTTCAGTTATCATCAAAATTAAAAGAAATAAACATTTGAAATATGTCAGTCTGTAAGGAATGAATGTCTACATTATACAAGTTTCACTTTTTGAATGCAATTACTGTAATAAATCAACTTTTTTATGATATACTCATTTTATGACCTGTATACACGGAGAGTACACAAATTAGACACAGGCCACTGTTCGAAGTGTTCTTGGTTTCTGCTTATTTGTGCACCTAGTATGATTATTCATTCACGTCACCTGTGTCTAGTTTGTCTCTATGTATTTA
Source organism: Rhadinocentrus ornatus (assembly GCA_037177495.1). NCBI lineage: Eukaryota > Metazoa > Chordata > Actinopteri > Atheriniformes > Melanotaeniidae > Rhadinocentrus > Rhadinocentrus ornatus. The sequence goes on along the minus strand of JBAMHW010000020.1, from coordinate 3,730,303 downwards.
AGTACATGTTTTTTTTAAGTTCCTACTGGTGAGTTGATGCTTTTTGTTGCATTCTGTTTTCAGTCATTGTTCTTGTCCTTGTCCATGCCACATAACACTTAAGAATTTTGTCTTTTTTTTAGATTATAGATTTAAACCTTTGTTACCTGCACAGTTCTGCCTCCTGCCTTATTTTGCCTGCATTTGGGTCCTCATGCCCACGGTTTTTGTGACCCACTCACCAGGCTCCAACTACACACACCCCACATTGGAATCCATGTAAAGGAACCAAAAAAAAGTATCCATCAATTTGGCTTGTATTTTACCAATATTTTATTACTACTTACATTATTTTTTTTAATTAATGTATTTGTTTGTGTAGAATGATTTTTCATTCCAAACACATTTACATGCCATCACATACTTTGCTTTACTTGCAGCTACAAAAGGCACTGGCACATGAGGTTAATTTCCATGTAGTTTCCTAAGAATTAAATTTGTTTTAAAATTGGTCTTTTTTTATAAACATAAAACTTTGTTTATAAAGTAAACTGAGTACTAAACATGTTGCTTGTTTATATGAATAATGTACTTCTCATTTTTACAGATTGACTTCACAACAAACTTCAGATCTTCCTTGTCTGTACAATGCTAAGGACTCATGGGAGAAAGGTAGGACTGGTTTAATGGCAATGTTCACACTGAACTTAAGATGTTTTTTGTTTTGTTTTTTAAACCAGAACATCATACAAACTGAATCAAACTTTAATCACTAATTGTCATCTCCCAAACTGATATCTTGTCTTCTTAATTGGATTTAATATATGTATTTGATTTTGACAGTCATACATACCTGACTATACCTGCAAAGGCTAAAAGTATAAAGGACTAACTTTTTTGGGATTTGCCACACTCTTGTGGAGTGTTGCCTACAAAATCCTTCCTTGTCGAGGGGCTCCTGTAAGGAGTCATAGAAGTTAAGAAAGGGCTTCTAATTTTGAGAAAAGATTGGGAGGATCCTTTGAGTGTGTATTTGATTTTTTTTTTTTTTTTTATCAAGTGTCAAAAAATGTCATTGATCCAGTGGGAAAAGGATGGGGGAGTTTGTTGTTTCCATCTGAAAAGTATCAATCGCCTCGCGAGAAGTGTGGTGAAGGCTTTGACAACGTAGGCTTTAGCTGGGAAAGCAGCTCGGGTTTCCACTGGTGCATGATGATGAAGTATGTATCAAATTTAAGATGGAGTTCCATTGATCGTCTCTAAAAACCACTCCAAGGTCAGAGTCCCGGGGTTTTCTTAAGTTTTCAGAAGAGTGTGGGTTAATGTTCTGGATGCGGTCATACACCTGAGCCACCAGAACTCTCTGCTCTGATTTCAGTTCAAGAATATGTTCAATATGTCATTTTAAGGGCTTATCCGGAAATGAACTAAAGGTCTTCTGTAAAAAGCTCCTAACCTGTAGGTAGCGGGAGAAGTGGTTCTTGGGCAAGTCGTATGATTGAGGTAGTTGAGCGAAGGACATAAATGTGTTTTCTGTATATAATTTATATCTTGACTTGATCCCTTTGTTAAACCACAAACTAAATGCAGGGTCAATACAGAACAGAGTGAACAAGTGGTTTGACTCAAAGGTACAGTGTGTAGTTTGGGGTTTTTTTCTTGACAAAAATCAAGAATTGCTTTCATAAATGCGCATTTTACCAAAGTCTAATCACAGTTCCATCCAAATGAAAGCATTCTCGTAACTTAGAATTACATGTTTATAAATACATAGGTGACGGTGCACCCAACTGGAGGCTGCCATGTTGCATCGCCATCTTTGAATACAGTAGCCGAAAGGGGACAAACTTGTTAGCCTTGTGCGTTTTACCTGTGAGTCCCTGCTGTTTCGGGGGGAGGAGGGGGAGGGCGCGGGGGTGGTGTACACAGGCCAAGCTCCTGATGGAGAGAGACTTCAAAGCTATGTTGCAACAGTTTTCAGTTGTTACTCTAGACAGAAGTCATACCAGCAGGCGACCGCGCGCTTCCTTCAGACGTTTTTTCCGAGAGCTTTCCCTCGCGTTTCATATTTTATTTCCGCTGATTTGTCAACGGGATGGGGGTAGTTGTCCTCTTCCTCTTCAGACAAAATATACCAAAGTAAAACTGGCGTCATTTAATCACCAGAACCACAGCATTCTAACGCAAAAATCTCTCAGAAAATTTACTATCAATACGTCACCCACCTCCCTGGATAAATCAGCTGAAATACATGTTATTAAACAAAGCAACGTTGCTGCACGGGATCTTCCTCTTGCAGTCCACTCCCCCTGCTTTTCCTCCCTCTTTCTCTCCCTTCATCAGATGATCTGAGTCTGCAAGTCACAAAAAACGATTTCATACGATAACGTTTTTGATTAGCAGTAGCTTGGTACTAAATACAAGGAGGGCACGCTTGTAACTTATTGGCATAAAAAAAACCCCAATAATTTATCGTTTTGTTCCTCATCACCTGACGGGACCCTCGAACTTCCCATTTATGAATCTCCGCATTCCGTAGTCGTAATAACGCTCTTAAACGGTGAGGCTCTAGTAGAGCACTACTCGATTACTTGTAATATATTAGCGCACCTCTAGATGGGAGTAATTCTTACACACTGCCGCTTTAAAAATCATGGTTTAAAATATGAAATGCAGTAAGGAAGAGACTAAAACACAGGGATGTAGCAAACTTTTTATTGAAACATTTCTCTCTTGCCACCTCTTCTCCTCGGCAGCGTCTAAGCCCCAGGCGGTACAGCCTTAGTGCCACTTCTGGCTCGGTAGTTTAATGCCAGTGACCTACAGTAAACACACATTGGCATTTCATATGAAAACAAACATTATTTATGTCTTAGAACTTTATGTATACTTTGTAGACTCTTATCTAAACTGATGTACAAATAGCTATGGCTTAGTCAGCAGTTTAATCGAAATGGGCCTGTTCTCTAAATGACGTTTCTGAATCAGTTTTCAGATCAAGAACCATTTCGTTTATACTACTTATTCTGGAGGTTCAACAGCGATGATTGAACATACAGAACCTACAGCATTAATAATTTCTAACACTTATAGCCTATCTATATCCGCGAAACCGGCTCAAAAATTGCTAATATTTACGTGTGCAAACTCTACTGAGTCGGCATAACTGCAGCCTCCAACAAATGATCAGATCCATAACTGTCATCAGGGATAGATGAGATGGCTAGCATACTGCCGTATACTTTAGAATTATGATAGGATAATTTCATACTTACATCTGTACAAAATATCGGCTGGCTGCATCGGTACCACTGAGTCACTGGCTGCCATTATTCAGCTCTGGAAAAAGTGGTCGAAAGTCCCTCCCCTTCTGCTAGCAAGAGGCGTTCATTTAGTGCGTGTAGTGTCTATTGTTTCACACTAGATTTTTGGCCGCGTTTAGGGAAGCATACGGGTACTAGTTATTGCTGAAATTTGATCTTAAATATAGTGCTTGAAGTATAGAAGTGTGCGGATTGAAACACACCCTCTCTCTCCCTCTGACTGCTCATGTTGTATTATAATTCAGCATACACCATAGCTATGTATTGTCCTCACCAGCCCAGTACAAACAAAATCTGTTTCCTTACCGCAATCAATTAGATAGCAAAGATCAGTAAAGTGGAAGAGGGTAACTCCTTATCTGCATGTTTTGTGGCCATCCATCTATTTTCTACCACTTGTCCTTTTCAGGGTCGCGGGGGGTGGGCTGTAGCCTGTTCCAGCATTTTCCAGGCAAGAGGCAGGGTACACCCTAGAGATGTTGCCAGTCCATCGCAGTGTTTTGTGGGAGGAAATTAAAAATTCACCAATTTGGATTTATTAAATTTTCTCTGTTTAGAATTACATGGACAGAAAGCTTATATTTTATTAACCTAGAATACGTTGGTTTTATTCAAGACATTTTTATTTGAATTTTACTCAAATGATTACCAAAAAATCAAGAACACATTAATATTGATTATATTTGACCAAGACCTACATGCCCACAGAATCATTTATTAGAATGTCATTGCTGAATGTTTTTGAATTCTTAATGATTGGTTTTAAATGTGGTTATGATTGTATAATCCGAGGACTGTCAAACTAAATAAAGTTGTCTTTGACTTTGACTAAAGCTTGTTAAAGTATGTTGAATTACGCAGATTAAAATGTTTTTTTTTTAACTTACTTGAAATGTTTCAGATTTTAGCTGCAGTCCTATATTAACCAAACGGAAATTTCTACTCACATTAGCAAGTTTAATGTTCCAACTACATATTGTATACACACAGACCATGCTAAATAAAATCAGCATTATTTGGCTAATGTAAGTAAAAACTTTAGCTTCATGACACATTAAGGCTAATGGCGTCAGATTTAAGCTCTTTAATAAAAGATGACAGTAATTTTATCATCTGATTAAGAGGACATCCTCTGCTGTTTTGTTCTCCACATAGAACAGCCTGGTCTCATGAAATGGTGTAATTCAGAACACACAGAGCCATGCTGAGTGTCATTTTGTGTCTGCCGAGTCAACAATGATGCCTTCTGTGTGCTAGAACTTTTATAACGGATATGAGCTTTTTTAGTAGGATTGTTTGGTTTTATGGATTTTTTTTTATTATTAACTTGATTCTCAATGAATTAAAAACAAAATCTGCAATAAAGATCACAGAATCATTTTTCTTCTGCAACATTTGCTGCACTTGTGATGGTGTTGACAGAAAAAAGTAGACAAAAGTCTACAAAAAATTTATAAAGGGATATAAGGGTTTGATGGACTTTCAGATTACATATTTAACTCCAAGCCAAGTTCTCTAGCTTTTCTACTTCTACCTCATATAAGAATGTGAAGTTTAGGAGTTAAGTTTATGATTAGGGATGGTCATAGTTACATGGCTTAAATATATTAATGCCTTCAACTTTTCAAAGCTCAGAGCTAAAACTATATATGAAGATGTAATAAATATAAAAACATATAAACACAAAACTGACTTCTTTCATTTATATGACATTAATGTCAAGCATTTATGCTGCATTGTGTTGTACTCAGTCAATAAGAGCAAAAAATGTGAAGACATTCATTGACTGAACCAGTCATCCAGCTTTGCATGCTGAATGTCTTACAAAACATTAGGCAACCATCCAAGTTAGTGATCTCTCCAGATTTTGCATGTACTCATCCAGCAGCCAATTGGCAGTGCTCATGGGTGGGAAGTTAACTTTTTCTAGCTGGCAGTAGCTCCTGAACAGAGCCTGAACAATACTTCCATTCATAAGAGTGCCACAGAGTACCATGGATTAACAATACCAAGCAGTTCCACTCACTACAACGAAAAAGAATAAAAAGCGCTAAACTGTATTTCTATGGGGGGTTGAGATGTAACATTTCCCTTTCATGCATGCACAAATTGGAAACATGGTATGAACACTGAAGTGGTTAACTGGCATTAATATGTAAAATAGCAATGCTGTATTATTTTCCCCAAAGCGCAAGTATTTCACTAAGATCACAGGAAATTTCTTCTACTTGTTAAAAAAAAGGGCGTAATGCCACTCATGCTGTTTTTACTCATAAAGTAGCATTATTTAAAGCAGTAACTTTCAGAATACAAATTGATAAAAAGCCTTTTCACTGCATGTAGTAATGGTTTCATCTTCAGAGGGCTAAAACGTGCTGGTCCGTTAAACCATGACCTGGCTGTTTTCACACCTTTGAGAACATTAGACTTGTTTACTTTTTGACCAAACATCAGCCCAATTTTACAGCTGTCTTGAAGACAGGTTTAAAAAACTTAAAAAAATCAATAAGTTGCATCTTCTTTTGTCTATTCCAGAGCCTCTTTGTGGTATATTATGGTGGGTAGATTTGTGTTACTATTAAAAAAAAAAGAAAAGCATTATGTGAATTTTAGTGTCTAAACCAGATATTGTGTTCTCACAGGTGCCAAATTGATTTCCAGCCTCACACAGTTAATCAGAGAAAGAGCTGCCATCTGTCACACAAACAGGTATACTGGATCAATAACTTATTTGTTCATGAGTTGCTGCATTAGATTCTCTTTGTAAGCTATTACTCGATAAATATGTGTTAACAAAGGAAAAAGAAAGCCATGCAAACTCTAGCAGACCTGGTAGCCAGTGGGCCACATGCGGCCCTGAACTAACAACTTCCATGTGGCCCAGTTTATGGTTTTCTCATAGAAAAAGGAAAAAAAAAAAATCAACAAAATCTTTCTGAAATGTCTACATTAATATAATAAATACCTACCTCAGATCGACATACTACTGAACCATAGCTTGCAAAGTGATGTAAAACTACACAAGCAAACTCTGCTGTAAAGCATCAATGTGCTTCTAGTGATACTGTATTTCTGCCTGATGAACGTTATTGTAAGCGCGCTCGTTCTGACGTATGTGAACGGCGTTCTCTTGCAGTTAAACTTTGTTAAGAGAGCACCAGATTTCCATGGAGCCTTCCAGGCAAAATCCCAGCTAAAACACATCGTAAACAGGTCCAATGAAGACAGTACCACCACCTCTGCCTCAACGATCACTACAGCATCTTTGTATGATCACTTAAAACAATTTTGTGAGAAGATCAGTGATGATCCAGGAAGGAGAAAACTTGCCTCTTTGTGTAAACTTTTCCTGCCAGGTGTCAAGAAGCAACTCTGGACATCGACAACGTCAACAGCAAACCTGAAACGACGTGCTAAAGCATGCTGCCACCCAGAACTAGATAACTGCGTACAGTAGCAGCAGCTCCTTTGTCTTCATCTCCAGCCGCAGCTGGAAAACCTTTTGTAGTATATTGCTGGAGACCTGCCGCCTTTAAAGAAAGAGGAACCCTCAGCTTACAGAAACTTGACAAATGCAAGACATATGGTCTTTTTTTTCTTTTCTTTTTTACTTAGTCATTCAGGCTGAATTGTTTTTATGACCCAAGTTATTGAACTTTTCTTTGGACAAACAAGTTAAAAAAAATTTATATATACAGTATATATATATACATTCACAAAAAATTGAAAAGTGACTTAAAGAAAAGATAAACAATGTTTAAATGTTTTGCACTTTAAATATTGCACTTTAAGGTACATCCTTTGTTTCCTACCTCCGCCTGGTTACTACCTCAGTTTAATAATTTTTTTAATTCATTAAAAAAAGACTATTTAAGCAAGTTTTTCCTTACGTTTTTATACTGTAGGAGTGAAAGCTGCAGCTGGCCAAGAGCATGGACTGAATGGGTGTCAACAATAGGAAAATGCTGGTATTCTGAGCGTAAAAGCTCGCAGCGACATAGTGGGGGGGAAAAAAACTATGACCTAGTTTATTTTTAGAACTGTGAACATTTTTAAATGTGTGAACTGAACTTTGTAGAAATTGAACTTTCCCAACACTGCTACATGCTCTTCCCCTCTAGCCATGCTGAGATAAATCTAATAGATAGATAATCTAAGAAGAAAATATATAGTTTTGTTTGTAAAAATGTAAATAAATTGTGTTGCATAAAAAAACTGTAGTAAAATGTTTTATTTTTCTCTGATTTGCTGCTTTGTTCTAGAAATGCCACTCATACAATTTTTCACTTTTTTAAATACTGTGAGATTTGAGGAGGTGTGCAAACTTGAATGCTGTATTTAAGTTAATTACAAAACCATAAATACATGTTTCCTTACTCGGATTTTATTTGTCCAGCATCAAGGTAGAAATACTCAAGTCATACAGAAGATTCTCAAGTCATTGTAGCTGAAACTGCAACTTGACATGGCAACCAGAGAGCAGTAGATAAACAAAGTGATCTAAAGTTGTAGAAGTGGAACATGTGGTACTTCATCTGTGAGCTCATCCAGGCTGTTTTTAAACTTGTGACTGTAAAAAAGAAAAAGAAAACTCATTCACATGCTACACAGCACTACCAACAAGCAGGTAACCATGGATACACTGCATTGAAGATTTTTCTCTCCCTCTATGTCTGCATCTTTCTCCCGCTCTCTTTTACTGTTTGAATCTGTTTTTTCTTCCTCTATCTTCCTTGTGTTACACACACCACTTCTTCCAGTCTTTACAAGTGTCAGCAATCTCCTTAGCTGCACGCTCTGACCATAACAAAGCAGGGACAAAAAAGAAATCATCACATGCTCAAACTGTGGTGATCTGGTCGACCACTCTGGTGCTGTCATTCATTTCAACACACTCCACCTCCTGTCTCTGACCCTCTCCTCCTGGCTGGTGGCCCCGGCTTTTGGAGGGAGGCAGGAAGGTGAGAAGGGTGGGCAGGAAGGCAAGCGTGTGCAAGACCGAGCATCCGGCCGTGAGGGTGAAGCAGCGAAACATTGTGCATGTGAGGTTGGAGCGTACCGAGCCAACAGGCACCAAGGCAGCGCCGTAGCAAATAAGCGTCTGTAGAGAGGGAACGCCATGTCTCTCAAGAGCCACTCTTACCCAGCGAGTTCTGCTTTCACCCCGACCTGAGGCAAAGCCACAGAGGAGGGGGCTGCTGCAGTCTGCTGAATGCCCCAAAGCTGAGATCAGACACAACACAGATATACAGTCCAGCTCCACACCCCATAAAGTCATAAAGCCTAGCACACCGAATTGAACGGAGAGCAGGGTGAGACCCAGCCACACAGAGACCAGCGGCTCCACAACGGCTAGAGAGGACAAACCCAACAGGAAGAGCACCGCCAGCAGTGAGTGTCTGAGGGGGGAGCTGACCGCCGCAGCATAGCGGTCCAAGTAGACGAAAGAGGGGTTAAAAATCAGAAAGCGAACACGGGAGGTGAGTGACAGGCGCCGCAATGTGTCCAGAAGCACTGACATCTCCTCACGCTTGTTCTCCGTTGTCTTGGCAACCAAAAAGATGCGTGAAGCAGCCACATCGGGCTCCTCACCATGGCCACGCTCTGCAAATATGATGTCATCTGCAAAGTGGGCAAACTGCGGCTCGTGAAGGAAGGAGTGGCGCAACGTGTGGGTGAAGTTCTCCCGTAGCTGGCTGGTGGACTGGTTGCGGTCTGCCAAGTAGTTCAGGTAAGCTTCCAGCCAGCTGATTCTCTGGAAGCCTTTGGCATATTCCAGCAGGTCCTGCTGCACAGAGGAATTCCAGTAGGGGGCACTTTCGTAGATGTAGAATCCAATTACAGGTGAATATGAGCTGAAGTAGCGCTGCTGGGCACGCGTGTATAATACCGTCGCTGTATCCATGGCGACCAGAGCACTGGGGTCAGAACCTTGGGTCACCTGTTAGCACAAACACAAACACGTTTTACTGTAAACAAAGCTCATGTGTCTTGTGTATGAATAAAAATACATTATAATGATGTCGGGGTGTGTCCCACCTGTAGGAAGCCCATCAATCCAAAAGAGATGTAAACCAGGTACAGCAGAACCACAAATGGTTTGACATAAGTGTTAGTGATCCAGTCTCCATAGTAACGCTGCATACATCTCAGCAAAAGATGTGAGTCCTGCGAATGAGAGTCCATACTTGTCGTAGAATGAGTCTGAGGGTGTGGACGTGCATTTGTGGAGTTAGCAATGTGTCCATGCACGCCAGGGTTGTTCGCCGTATGAGTGTGAGTTAGGTTAGGATTTTGTGTGTGAGTATGTCCGACTATATGTGGCAGGTTGGTAATTTGAGTCTCATCCTGGTAGCGCGTGTACATCAAGCAGCGGTACCAAGCCGGTTTAGAGTCCAGCCGATCCTGTTTGGGAACTCGCCGGCAGAAGCAACCGTGTCTGTACCCGGTCTCCAGATACCCTGTAAACACTAAGCAGGAACTGTAGAAAGACAACATGTAAACATAGCTGATGGTGACGGCGAGGGCAGCAGTGCGGCAGAAGAGTCGGACTGCCTCCATGTTGGTGAGCGGCGAGGCAGCCAGGCCAAGCGTCATCAGGTGGAGCATGGTGGAGCCGGAGAAACGCAGCATGACATCCTCGAAGACGCTCGCCACACGCTCCTTCACATGCTGGTCCTCCCGGGATCGCCTCCATGACGACAGTATCTCAAAGGAGCCAAAGAGCCCATGACCTGAGTAAAAAATTACATCACATAAAAGATAAAAACCAGAAAATGTTTTAGTTTGAAGGTATTTTAACATAATTTACCTGTAATATGAATTGTGATAAAATATTAGCTTCTTTTTATCGCATGTATGATCCAAGTGTACAACTACGACGGAAGTGATTTTGTTTTAAATAGTTTTTGGGAAAGATGAAATTATTATATAAAATGTGTATGTTCACACAAAACCACTGAAAATGCTGTAGCCAGGCAATCTGAGCGGTTTCATACCAGTCTTTTCCTAGTCAAACGTGTTTGATATTGTCGTAAGTCACAGTGACGTAACACAATCAACAACCAATAGATGAGCTCTGACAGAAACAGGAATCTTGACAGAACAAATGGATGAAAAAAAAAGACAAACCAGAACCGGTCATGAAACGTTGTAGGTGGACCATCCAGAAAGAGGAGTGGATGGTGGAGCTTGTGGCAGATCAGCCCTGTCGGTTCAATATCAACTGTCCAACATATCACAAAAAATGCTAAAAGAATCTAGTTGTAGTCCTGTAAATAGGGACCCTGCAAGATTCAGTCTTTGTAAAATCTTAGTCTGAGACAAGGCTGTGACTAAAACCTCTAAACACTAGTCTTCTGATGTAAGGCATTTTGCCCGATTCTGACCCGCTGCTCTAGTGGAAGACCAATGAGCCCATATATAACGGATTCATTTTTTATGTATGAGTTTATGGTGTACAAAAAAAAAGCTCTTTAGAGAGCAACTAGAGGAATAATAGCCACTGATGAATGATCAGATTAGTGGAACATGCCGGACCTTAAAGGTCCCATTTCATACATTTTTTCAACAATTTCATATGGGTGTCAGAGTGTGTGGTTCAGCCAAAACAATTTATGGTTCACTTGTATTGCCAATATGGATTATTTAGACTATTGTGTAAACTCAATCACACCTTGATGTGTAAAAAAACAACCAAACCAAGGCAGCTCAAAACTGGGTATTGATCCAGGATTAATCAGACTTGTTTGTGCTAGAAACTAATTTAAGACTCTGTTTCGGTGTCAGTAGATACATGATTTATATTCCAAAAGCTAAACTACAATTTAGCTAATGTGCCTCTGAGTCTAGACCAAATTGATCATATTACAGGTTCAGGTATTAAAGATTTTATTTCATACATCTAATACGTTAATTCTGTGGCCATGAATTTACCCTGATTATTTAACAGTGACAATTTCCTTTTAAAAAGTTAGCCATTAAAATTGTTTAACTTTTACATGTTTTCTGCAACAAAATCAACTTTTTTTTTACTATAAAGGCTATATAACAAATTATTTGTTGCATGCTTAGCAGCATACAGCAGACAGAAACAATCTTTTAGTAAACAGTTTCTGAGCATAACAAAAAATCCTTACAGCTAAAAAAAAAAAAAAAAAAAAAAGCTTATCCAGTCTCAAAAGGAAGCTCAGAAAGCTTCTATTTGTCAAGAAATTAGCTGTAGTTACTTTGTGCCTGAAAATTTCAGAAGTCAATTAATGCAGCATCAAGTCGAATAACATAAACTAAACCCTTGTCACCTCCCAGTGGAGTGTTTTGATTTCATTCTTGTTTCATCAGCTTATTCTTTTCAATGAAATGACGTAACACACCATGAAATGCAGCTTTTCTGATATTTGAACTGCCAAATTCTTAGAAACTGGTGCATTTGAACCCAATCTGTACCCAGTTTAGTAACAAAATTGGAAAAAAAAACTTTGTGAATTCTTTAAAAAGACAAAAAAATATCTTTCCACTACAGATGGACAGCTTAATATTGAATCAGTAATATCATGTAAGGTATGAGCTAAGAATTCCATTCATGTATGAACTCGTGCATGTCTACTCTCATGTGCATGCACGTATGTATTTATGTGTGCAGCAGATGGTTTATTATGTTTGTTTTTTTTTTATTCCATTTTGTGGTTGCCATGGTGCCTGTGAGTCACCAGTGGCACTCATATACTCCCCTCCCCCCCAAGTGACCTCAGCCAGTGAAACACTTAACACCTTAACTGAGGTGCACCGTGTGAAGAAGGTCTTTGTGTTTGTGTGTGAGAGAGTGATAAAATAAAAAGAGAGTTCGATGTTGAAGTGAAGATGAGCATATAAGATGAAGCTGAAGATGTCACTTGCAGAGGAATTTGATATTTAACAGTTTGATTGACACACAGGCAGTGAAGCACAAGGAAATGTGTGGCATACTGATGTTTCACTCGGTGGTTATGGATCTATGATGCTGTATGTTGTGGCAACACAAAAACATGCAGATATACAAACACTGCTCCTTCACACTGAGGAAGATAAAAACATCTTTTCATCGGAAAATGTTTTGCTTAATAAAAATCTCTCAATTTCAGCTATTTTTTAAACACAGAACTTTGCTTTAAATTAAAATACATTTCTAATTTTCACAATATATTGAAAATGTATCATGATCAAAACATAAATATTGCAAAGACATTTGGACATGAACTAGCACAAGCACAGGGCTTGTTCTCCATTCATGCATTTTCTACACATGTATACATGTGGAAGTGGAATGCAGCCGTTATATCACACATTTTTCCTCATATCATCCAGCCCTACTTCTAAGGCCGAACACAGACAGGCGGTAATGCGAGTGTAATTATTGATATAGTCCTACTTGCATCTGTCCTTCGTTTTTGTTACCAGAGGATTCCACTAGGGGGCATATTAGAGATTTCAGGCTGGAGAGAGTTGCCAGATGTTTAGGGTGTAAACAGAACTAACAGAAACAGTAGAGAAGGTTAGTATTTAGAATACTTTGAGATCACTGCAAAAATTAATACAACAGTGGTATCATGGATACAGTGCCGTGTCTTGTCTTTAAAAACTTTTCATCACTTTAACCGCTGTCAACACTAAACCGCTGCAATCTGTTAGTCACTTATTGCAGCTTCTTAACTTTTCTTTTGTTCAAGACGCCTAACACTGACCTTTGAATTGTTCAAGCATAAAAAACCTCTGCAATATGCTCACAAAGCCTATTGCAAAACTGTTATTTGTCCCCGTTTTGTCAGTTTTAGTCACAACCAAATAAAATGCCAATTAAAACAGTTATACAGAATAAAAATTGGATTTTTTTAGAAAAACAAGGTGATTCCAAAAGAGCTCCTATCTAAAAACTTTATATTTCTCAGCATGATGTGCATTGTTTCTTTCAAACAATTTGAGGGAAGGACAAAGGAAGAATCGGGAGGTCTCAAAACTACAGCAGATTAATTGATCTTAAAATGATGTCCTTAAGAAATTGGAAAAACTCTAGCAAATACCTGAAACAGGAACTGAGAGACATCTGAACCTTCAGTTGATCCATCTACTGTTTACTGAAGCCTGATCAGAAATTGTCTCCATGGAAGGGTGTCTGTCAAGGCCTTTCTTAAAGGTAGTGTGTAAGAATTACTGACATCTAGTGGTAAAGATGGGCACTTCAAATGCCAAGCACAGTTGTGAATGTATGGTGGCTGTCCGTGGCCAAAATTCTTCAATAACATGTTTTCATCTGTTTGTAGATCCAAGGGCGTCAGGTGCTGCAACGACTGCACTACAGGTAACTACTTCAACAGTGTTAAAGCTCAGACGGTTTTCACTTTGAACACAAAGTTGCATGTCCATTCAGAGGTGCCATAGTAAAAAATGGTTAATGGTTTATGAGACTTTTTTTTCTGTCATTTTACTTTGATTTTGCCACACACTGCACCTTTAATAAAGAAAAACAGGGACAGGTTTGTGAAATGACGCAAGAAAGGTACTGAAATCAGTGGTATCAGGTCTAACAGAGTGATGAATCCTCACCATGTTGAAAAATAAAGGTGCTCATTTTAATTATTGACTTTAGAGCTCATTAGAATTTTACAGTTTTTTGGTTATAAACTGCATTTGCATTCATGCTTTTGCATGTTTCAATAAATCTCTGCACCTTGTTCCTTTTTCTGAACAATATACAGAAATATGAGTGGTAGCTCAAGTCATTTGCACAATGTGTCTGTGTGTCAAACAGTAAAAACTCTAAATGTCGGGTCTGACCAGCTATCCAATATTCAGATGCCTGTTGACTGTTAACCTACAGCAAGTTAAAATAGACCAGTTTTAAGTTTAAATGATCAATTTACATTCTTTAGTACACAATGACACCCGGTGAGTAAAAGGAACAGAATAATCTGTTGTGTGGCCTTCACAGGATTAAGCTCTTTTAAGAGAGCTGTCACTAATTTAACTTTTTATAAAAGATTTTTTCCCATAACAATCCAGGATTTCTCAGCAGTAAATCCACATCCTTTAATTGTCCGACATTTCCTCCCATCTTCTTGTCTGCCCACTAACACCTTCCTCCTCCCTGCTGACCCATCTTCTTCTAACTACATTTTAACTTTATTTTCTGCTGAGAGCATCTTTATCTCAGCCTACATTTGGAGTCATATTTCATAGAGACCCTCTTTCCAACTCTGTGCCCAAGTTTTCTGCTCACTCTGCAGTTATTCTAAGCCTAACAGCAGTTTCTCAGATAATCACAAATAGCAGCTATTTGATACTGTGAAGGTGAATTTTTAAACCTCTTTAAAAACATGAGATTCATTTCTCACAAAAGCAAATATAACCTGCTTAGTGTTGAATTTTGTGTTATTATAATCAATTTTTTTTTTAATATTCTGTATTTAAACAAAGCTTAAACAAGAAAATGCACTTCATTCCTCAACAAGCATGAACAAATATGAAGCTAACAATCTAACGTAGAATCAAAATATTCTTCATTGAAACGTGTTTACTTTGCTTTTATGGACCTCAGTGATGCATGCAGCATGGTCACTGCACACCAACCATCAGTATTTTTATGTATTTTGGATTTGTCTCCTTAACCCATAAATGCAAGAATAATCACTAACTCTAACTTTTATCATTTCATACCCAAACCAAGTGGTTGCGATGTCTCAGGCAGGTTTATGTGAACACATTTTTTATTAAATTAATTAAACTCAACCTGTCAAATGGTTAAGAGTACACACTTGAAGTTCATAAATTCATAGAAATTCAGACACTTAGATTTACTATTAATGGATTATGATACGCAGACCAAAGCGACACTCCACATTGTGGTGGGATCTAAATTTTAAAGTTGTAAAACATCTGTGCAAGAAGTCTACATTAAAATTGTAATCATTTACTCATGTTTTTCTTCTGTCTGTTGTTTAATGGTGCTTTTGTAATTATATCTGTGAATACCCGATGTGAGTTGCTGACCAGTGTCAGTCATCCACGTGCAAAGCGAAACAGATTATGGTACCAGAGCTCGGACAATTATAAACTAGATCATATACTGTAGAAGCTTAAAGACCATCATCACTATGGAAAAACATTGGCTAAACCAAAAATAACCTGTTGATTCAAGAGTTAAGCTTAGTATTGGACCTTTAACTGTCCTGCTTAGTGCTGAAGCAACAATTAATATATCTTTCCTAAATCTAAACAAGTTAAAAGAAAGTCCTTTTTGTTTAGCTGTTATCTGTAGCACAATTCAAATTAATTCAGGGCTCACATAACTTGCATAGCAATGATATATGTTGTCATATCATTGAAACAAAACTGTATGCAACACTGTGGTTTCTGCTCTGAATGTGTTCCAGACTCCAGCTACAACTTAAAAACTTGGTATTTTATAAATTTTAGTTTTGATTCTTGCCTGCAGTCAGAAAATGTGTCATTCCTGCCATCATCCTTCCCCTTAGTAAGTTCATGCCCTAGTACTTGTCAGTCATTTTGATGATCTGTCTCATTTGAAATGGCATTTAGCCTGAGGCACGCATCTACAGAATCCATCACAAGAATTGAAAGAGCAGATGTGATTACAGGCAGAGTACGATGTAAAAGCTAAGGCAGTGTTGATCGTTGCTCCCACCTCCCACGCATTACCATCAATTTTCTTTGATTTTTCTTTGCTTTTATGTGTCGTTGTTGCTAAGACTCCTCTGTGCTCAACTATTATAACCTTACTAAAAAGGTGAACACCCAAAAAGGGTCTGAACATATTTAAAAGGTGAGTTTCTGAGTAATGGATGTAGTAGTAAGCAAGAACTAGATGTTTTCAACATGAAAATTATCAACTTTAAACCTACCAAGCATGACAAAAGGGATGCCCAGGTATGTGGAATTGTAGGTGGCTCCAGTGAGGTTGAGTATTCCAGCAGCAGTGAGGCCGGACAGTGTGATGGACAGCAGAGCTAACAGTCCCAACCAGGGTTTGGATCTCACACAGTCCCTCATAGAGCAGCAGAGGACAGCCAGCACCCCACACACTCCCAAGCTAGCCAACAGGGGGCGATGTGCCAGCACAGAAGAGAATTGGAAGTCTGTCCTCAAAGTAGAAGAGGTGGAGGGGTAGAGCCCCAGCTTTGGATGCAATGCTGCAAAGTTTTGTAATTCAGTACAGAAAGCTTTTTCCCACTGACTGGCCACCCGGTCCATCAGGCCGCCTCTGGCTTGGAGGTAGTAGGTGAGCTGCAGCGCCCTGGCAGAACGGACACCTTCTCCCCTGGCTCCTGTGCCCTGAGCCCGTACTGCTCCGCCGGGACCCCAGCCCTGCACGCCACCTAGCTGGTGGCCAATGTACGCTTGTCGCCCATCCCCCAGCTGCATGATTGGGTACTGCAGGACTGGGATGGAACGGTTGGAAGCGCGAGCAGACTGGATCTCCTCCATGGCACGGATGATGTCATCAATGATGCAGACATTCTTGTCATCAGGGAGGCAGAGGTAGGAGAAGGAGTAGTTGAAGCCTGTGGCTGGGACTGTCACCTGCATCTGGTAGATCCGCCTGTGGAGCTACAACAGACAAAACGAGATGTCAACAGGCTGCAAGGTAGCTAAACAGGTTAAAAGTTTTAAGTTTCAGTAGCTCATTTGATTCCTTTGTGTTCTACATGTGTGTTCATGGGAATAATAGAGAAGATGTGTGGGGTAGTGTGTGTGTCTTATTCAACAGGATAACAATAGTTGTCTCAGTGTCCTCCTCCATTTCCAAAGCATGAGGACAACAGTGTCAACATTCACTGGTTCTGGTTACTAAGCAACAGGCTTGATGCCAGTTTCTGCCACGGTGAACGTGGACAGATCTGACTCCCACCTCAGAGTGCTGCATTGACTTAGGGAGTGTGAGTCTGCAGAAATGTCTTTTGAAAAAGGTCCAGGTGTAACATTTAAAGATTGAAAGACAATATAGAGATTTGCACCTTGAAACCATCATCAGTCTTGTCTTTTGGTCTATTTAAAAATATACAATACAAGTGCTTCAGATAAAACACATTTTAAAGCTCTAAAGGTCGCCAGGCCAACTTGAACCATTTTGATGCCATAGGCAAGAAATTGATTTCTTCATATGGGTCATGTGGGTGCAGAAATCTCAGGGATTTAATAGAGGCTGAGGACAGGCTGCTACAAAGAACTGTAAGCAACAAACTCAACTTTCATATTTTGTGCCCCAGAGGATCATATGTATCACCACAAAGTAACTGTTTGCACATATCACCTGAAAATTAACTAGTATATGCAGTTAAATGTATATGCGTTATACCCTGTACAATTTTACCAATGTCATGAAACTTTCATTATTGTTTCCAAGTTTTGCTTCACACCAAAACAAACAAGCAATGAGCAGGGGTAAACTTAATGCTAATGTTAGCATGGTAACACTCACAGTGACACATTTTTAAGCTAAATTTGTCATTTTGGCTACATTCCAGGGTTTCCGACACACAGACCAATGAGCCCCACAGAATCAACTCCATGTGTCACAGATCCTGCCCATCCCTCCCCACCAACGTTATTTTAAAATAAAAAAAATAATAAAAAAAACGTTCCAATTATTCATTGCGCTCTTTCTCCCCATCCCTGAGTCATATGCATATGCATTTAAAGCAAAGGATTAGGCAACAATTTTAATGCATAGCAGTTTAACACGAGGAACCAGTATTATTATATTAGTCAGCTAACATGCAAAAATTATTAATAATGATTAATAACAATATTATTAATAATAATAAAGATGTAACATTCACAATAAATTTGTATTTCCCACTAGCCTATATAAAATGTTGTTTGAGCAGTTATTTACAGGGGATGCATAATTAATGCTGTCTCAAGCATAAAATCTTAATATTTTAAGAAACGTCTTTATTAGCTTGACTTGTAACTACTCAATGTGGATCAACCTGCGGATCGTTGTTACATCCACACACACTTACAGTTGATTCAACTGGTCCTCCTCTTCACACACAATGCACAAGGCATATCAAAGGAAAACCCAAAGCAGTGGGATATTTGGCACAGAGAAGACTGTTGATGACATCTAGAGTTTACCAAAGGTTAGTATGTTGTACTATGCTCAAACACACCTGCCCCAAAATTATTGTAACTCAGAAAAAGCAACGTTTGTCATGTTTTCGCGGGTTTTTTGGTGTTTTGGTTATATTGGTGTTTTTTGTCATGTTTAGTTTTTGTTTAGTCCATGGTTTAGGTTTATTTGGTTTTGTCATGTGTAGTTCAGTTTTCCCTGGTGTTTTATGTCCCTGACTTATTATCTCACCTGGTCTGATTTTGTTTCACTTTACCTGTTCTCAATTTGTTCGTGTGTGTATATATACCCCATGGTTTCAGTTCTTCCCTGTCAGATCCTTGCATGTGTGT
>JBAMHW010000020.1:3695758-3710811 GCA_037177495.1 Rhadinocentrus ornatus | reverse complement strand
GACAAATAAACCCTTTTACCTGCACCGACCTGCCTCCTGCCTGAGCTGCCTGCATTTGGGTCCTCACCACCACCACCACCCAGTCGTGACAGAAGGATCTGACCATCCATGGATCTAGCAGGCAGTATGATGACTGTGTTGGAATTTTTCTGCCGTGAGGTGGATAAAAACCTCCCGACTGCAGAGGATCTAGATCCTGGAGCTCCCCGAGCCTCCCCCCACAAGATCTAGACAAAGAAGGTCGTCCAGGTGCCGGAGTATCCAGAGCCACTGGAGTATCCTGAGCGGTCGACATTCTGGGGGCCCAGACTGGCAATAAGCCCAAAACCGCTTGAGTGGGCTGCGTCTCGGATGTTGCGACCAGCTCCACGGTCCACGTCATAGGTGTGGCCACCAGCTCCAAGGTCCAAGTATCCGATGTCATCACCAGCTCTACGGTCCAAGTCATGGGTGTCGCCACCAGCTCCACGGTCCACATTTCCTGTGTCGTCGCCGGCTCCAAGTCATGCTCCAGTGCTTCAGCGCCCCATGCCGGCTCCCAGTTCTGCTCCAGTGCTTCAGCGCCCCACGCCTGCTCCCCGGTCCTGTCTGGCTCCTTAGCGCCCCACGCCTGCTCCCCGGTCCTGTCCGGCTCCTCAGCGCCCCACGCCTGCTACCCGGTCCTGTCCGGCTCCTCAGCATCCCATGCCTGCGCCCAGGTCGACACAGCCTCCTCTGGTTCCTGTCTCCGAGGGGGTCTACGGTCGAGACGCCTCTCCTCTGGTTCCTGTCTCCGAGGGGGTCTACGGTCGAGACGCCTCTCCTCTTGTTCCTGTCTCCGAGGGGGTCCACGGTCGAGACACTCCTCACCCTCTTCTAGTTTCTAGCTCTGATGGGGTCTCTGGTCGTGACGCTCCTCATCCGCTTGTGGTCCGCGCCGCCGAGGAGAATTCCCAGCCTCCGGAGATCCTGTCTGCCCGCCTGAACTCTCCCTATGGTCTGCTCAGCCCCCGGGCCGGCCCCCTGAACAAGGTCTGCTGTCTACGCAGTCTCTGGGGCGACCTCCTGAACTGACTTGGTGGTCTGCTCGGCCCCCGGGCTGTCCGCCTGAACTAAGTCTGCTGTCTGCATGGCCTCCAGGCTGGCCCCCTGACCTTTGTGGCCTGGCCAGTTGTGACAAACGTTAGCTTTATGAACTAAACGTAAATATTGAACATCTCAGACCCTAAGTCAGCATATAACGTTGATAACGCAGCAAACAATGCGCTTTAGAGGAAACGTGGTCATAGTTGAGATGGTTGTTTGCAGTGGTTCTCAAACTGAGGGTCGGGACCCCCGTGGGGGTTGCAAGATCATTCCGGAAGGTTGCAAGAAAATTGTGAAAAAATATTTAGCCTACATTTATCAAATAAATTTGGGATTTTTATCAGGACTGTCGAAATGAAACAATTAGTGAGGAGATAAATTGTTGAAATTTGCACCCTAAGTTTTTTTTAACACATTAACGCGTAAACAACAAAGTTAGTAAACGTGCTATATTACAAATCTTAGTTTGACATTGCTGCCAAGAGAGAACGTGATTTTGGGAATGTAGGTACTTTGTAACAGTGGCGAACCACCAAGAACCACTTTATCCTTCTTGTTTGTAAAGATTCTGACAGTTCTCCAGCCTTACATTTAGAGGATTCTGCTTCGAGTCTCCACAGCTTTCCAGAGCTGCTGGAGATGCTGACAGGCAGCTCTAACAGTTTAGACTGACACAGTTCAGGACCACCTTGTTCTTGTGTAGCTGAGGGGGTTCTGGAGGGGAAAAGTCTTTCACCTCAAAGACCGCTCTGTGGTGTAGGTGCTTTGTGAATCTCTGCTGAGCTGCTGACTGTCATTTAATCATTTCTACCTGTGTATTTATGACCTGCCCACTCTCCACTCCCTGATCACTCGACACCTCGCACCCCAACCCTGGCAGTTTCTGGCACTTTTCAAAATTTGTCAGTAGGTGGAGTTATGCAAAAGTAGGGGGTGTAGTTACACTTTAACAATCATGGCAACGCAAAACAGGCATGAAAGTATGTGGACAGCAACGTTATGACAACGTTTGAAACAGACGTCGCTATTTACATACATAACGGAGCATAAATGGACCTTAAGTCGTCGTGTGGGGGTGGAGGTTGCAAACACAAATGTTATTCTGGTGGTTGTGGCTTAAAAAGTTTGAGAACCACTGGGTTACAGTAGGCTGTTTGCCCATACTCAAATAAAATAAAGAACACTATTATAAATAATAATTATAATTATTATAATTATTATTATTATTATTAGTAGTAGTAGTAGTAGTAGTAATAGTAGTAGTAGTAGTAGTAGTAGTAGTCCCACTGGAAAGAGGCCCCGGGGAAGACCCAGGACATGCCAGACATCTCTCGGCTGGCCTGGGAATGCCTCCAGATCCCCCGGATGAGCTGGTAAATGTGGGAGAGGGAAGTCTGTGTTTCCCTGCTTAAGTGGCTGCCCGCGGCAGACAGTAGATGGATGGATGGATTAATGGATTATTATTATTATTGTTGTTGTTGTTGCTATTTCATTTATTCTTAATGTTTGCTGCTTTAATCAAGATGAGTATCAAAAGATTTTCTACGTCAAAAAAGGCCTTGCCCAGAGGAGACGGAGCAGCTTGAGTTGGTAGGTAATAATATTTTGTAGGTAGGTAATAAGCTCCAACAGTCAAATGGCTTATATAAACTATGTATTAAAGGTTATTAATTAGTATGTAATTTCAAATGTTTCCAGCCATCAAACGGTGCTGAACAACTCTCCTCAGGGCTGTTCAGGAGAGATAGTCCAGGAGGACAGCAGCCAAAATGACAGGCAGCTGCTGACACAACAGGTGAGGTGGAAACAGATTAGCTCTCTCAGTTCTCTCTTTTCTTAAAGAACTTACTTTAAAAAATTAAGATTGAGCTGAATAATTTAAAATGTTTTCTGTAGCTTTAAAATGGCCTCAGCAGGTGACTGAAGAAGTACAGATAAGCATACAGGTGTAAATTGAATATGGAAGCTCAGTAAGTGTGTGTGCGAACGCTGCCTGTTACACACAGTTTGCACACACCCCGATGACCAACTCTACTGACCACAACACCATGACACTCGATTCCCCCACCAGTGCCAGAGAGCACCACAAATTGCTACCTGGTCTGTGGGAAACACTGCATTGGTTGGCTTTGCCTCTCATTCAGTATATACCATTATTACAATTCCATGTATTACTATTTTAATAACACATTCATTCTGACAAGATAAGAGTGTCTCAAACATTTACAACTCAAATTGTGGCACTGTAAGTTGCTGTTAAGAAATCGTCACGGTTCTGACTACATATTAATCTATTGACAAGAATTGAACTCACAGAAAAACGTTAAACACGTGTATGATCAAAATCTTCTGCTGTTAGTGGAAGATTTTGATGTTGGAGGTAGATCAAGAGATGCTTATCCATCTCCAGAAGGCAGAATATTGGTTGGTTATCCCTCAGCTTCTGCCACATCGCCATGTGGTGCCCATTAAGGCGGAGAAGTGTGCTGTGATTTATAAAAATATACAGTGGGTACTCATTATGCACTGCATGTCACTATTCCTGTCAGTATGAAAGTGCTTATGCACTCAAAATATCAAGTGTAGAATAAAAGTATTTGATTTGACACACAGCATATGTTCAGCATTGCAACATACTGATATAAAGCACTTAGATGTTACACGGAAGACAAAGCATATTTGAAGAGACTTTGTTTAATTGTTGGAATTTTGTGCTAGCTTGTGTGCCAAGATGTCTGGCAGATGTTGAGATTTTTTACTGAACACAAGAAGCTGAGCCTGTGATATGATGTCAAGGAGAAGATCAGCAAACTCTTGCACTTTATACAATATTTACTGTGACGGGTTTGCACTTTACCTTTTACTATTATTATAAACTGCCAAGGAACAATCAGATGCATATTAGCTGCTAAGCTAACTCTGTAGCACTTTCACAATTGTACTTATGTTCAATAATGTACAGTTCTCCCATTTGTTAAATAAAATAAATTCAAAATCATTATACTGTGTTAAAGATAATTATTCACATGCTGTTTTTTTTTCCTAATCAATATGAACAGTGTTGAATACAAATTTTTAATTGTTAAAAATAACATCAACTTTCTCATCTATTGACCTTGAAGTCCATTGAAGTTGCTGCCTGGATCCCATTTGAGGATACCAGAATTTCCACTCAGAGATGTTGTTTGGTGATGATGGTGCCCTCACCATGAATTTCTCTCTTTTGATTCCCATACCAGACAGAAATTCAATGGCATTTTTTGCAGCATGGGATGCAGCATTGTCTTTCCTAGAGGAGGTATGGTTCTTCCTTTGATACAATGGCAGGAAATGCTCAGTTAGAAACTAAACATATTTTGCAGAGGTCATTGTTTACCAGCTGCTTCAAATACCTGCTTTTCTAACAGTATGATGACTTTTGCTTAACTTTCCATGAAATGTTCAGTGTTATTCCTTTCACAAGGAGTTGCACTATTTCAAAGTCATGCTAAAAGATCCTTCTTTTCCCCCATACGGCATGGAAACTGTGCCTTACTGGGCACCAGTAAGTACTGGTTAACTACCCATTAGTTCTTGATGTGCCCCTAAGGCGTTCCATAGTAATGAAGCAAATAACTAACCAGTAGTTTCCTAATAAGCCTGGTCTTTGTTGTCACCAGTAAGTACTGGTTTACTACCCATTTGTTCCTGATTCGCCCCTAAGGCTTTCCCTAGTAACGAAGCAAATTTTGTGTCCAGTATTGTAAAGTGTTACTGGAGATGTTACTACAGAGAAAGATCAACACTTTATAAATATCCAAGGATTTAATAGCCCAACACAATGGCTGTGACTCGCAACTCTCACTGTGGAAATTTCTGCTTAGTTTGTTCTCTGTCACTAACAGCGTGCTCTGCTGACACAGATTACTGCATGCAACAAGTTCAGGCCCATTCTCAAAGAGATGCAAAAAGGCTTGTGGGAAAATGTGAAGTCAGGCAGGAGCAACAACAGACATCAGATTATGTAAGTGTGGATTTATTCTTTGTCGCATTTTCTTTTATGCACCAACCAGTCTCTCTCCTCCCTGGCTATCATTGTGTTTTGTCTTTTTATAAAGTGAGCCATTGAAATATACATTTACAAACACAGTCCGCACAATAAAGCTTGTTGTCTGCGATTTATTAGTCAGCAAATCTTTGCTCCTCATATCGTGATTAAGATGCTCTGCTTAGAAGAAAATCTTCACTTGTGCCTCTGCTATCCTCCATCTCTTTGTGGGTTTATGATTAAAGATTTGTGTTTAAACCTTGATGCTGCTGTTGGTTATACAGCATTATTTTGTCATAGGCTGTGTTTAAAAGGGCAAGAAGCAAAATTGTTACATTTTCCATCGTCTTAGTTTGTGTCTCTAGTTGGAATTTGCTCTTGGGAGCTAAACCAAGTTCTTATCGTTGTATATGGCTAAGCTCAAAGTTTTGGCTTTGGCAGCAAATAAGTCAATTAGCCTTTCAACTGGTGACTGAAAGCCTCCTTGAGATTCCCCTAGACATTGGTACATTTATTTTTTATTATTAAACTTTTTTAGCCTCATTAGACTATTTTAATGAAGTTTATATTTGTTTTATTAAATCAGTTTCCTTGTTTGTTGCCAAAATTCATTTAAGGTTTATGTTTTTAATTTGATTTGAAGGACGTGTTGTATGCATGCATACCAGTAGGATCGTGTCCAGGTGAACCGGGTCCAGCACGCTCCCTTTTCGGGTGGTGACGATCACACGTCCATAACGGCCCGCCGTCTGCAGGTCGGAGTAGAGCGCGTGCTTGGAGCGGTTCACGGGGAACAGGCTATCAACCAAATTGCCCTCTATCTTGGCCAGGCTGTGCTTGGGCGCAAGCAGGCTCTCCACGTCCTCTTCCACGCGGTACCGGCTGAAGCTGCTCCCCAGCAGGATGGACAGCAGCATGGGCGCCGAAGCGAAGAACACCGGGTGGCTGGCCACGAACCGGCCAAGCGAGTGGAAAGAGGTCCTCAGGCCCGCGTGCAACATCTGGCGAAGCATCCTAGTGCGCGGCCGCGGCTCGAGCCTCTCCCACCGACCAGAAAGCCCCGGAGCACTGCCGAGCATCAGGTGCTGTCGGACGCATCGGTTGACTCCGGTGCTCTCATTCAAGAGTTGGGGCGGTGACACCGGGTGGAGGGAGGATTTATCCACCAGCCGGGGAGATTTCAACCCTCCTCCGTTCACAGGGGCGTCCTTTCCTCATCCGCTATTGACTGAAAGCTGCTAGATGGTCCGGCAGTTATTTGCCAGCTCTGCGGTTAGAAAGGAAACTGATTTTATAGCCACGACACTGATATGTTTGGTGTCTTCTGCATGCTGCGTGGCTCTGTGCGCAACAGGAAAAATCGCAGAGAAGTATTCTCATGGTCAGACTTGTTAAGCATCTTCCAAAAACTAACAATCCCAGTAGTTTTTTGCGCTTTGTCAAGGTGCAGGCTTCATACCTAAAGCGGGCAGCGGGGGACTGACCAGGTGATGACGGAGATCCTCTAAAAGCCTCTTCCAGACCAAGATGTTTGTCCTTCTCCACCCTGCATCACCAAGTCACCACATAACATGGGCAGGCGAGGTGAGAGGGGGGTTGTGAGTGTGGATAGGTGGGAGTCACAGGATGAGTGACGCGGTGTGGACACACTGGGGATACCGGTGGAGCAGCTTGTCAGATCAGCCTAATCTGGGTTTCCTCTGCGGCAGAAAGCTTTCTGGCGTCCGTCCTCCGTTCCCCTCATCACCCCGGTGGTTTGCATCCGCAAATAATTACCGGCTTTCAAACAGGGAACCGTTTCACTCTGCTTCTCTTTCTTCTCTCGTACCGCTTCTCCTGCCCCGCCTATCGCTTTTCCGATGCAGAGAAAGCACACTGAAAGCGAGTGTGTGTTGGAAAATCATGTCTAAGAAATAAACGATTTAGATACTATTTACAAACGTAAAGTGACATTAATGTTAACTAATTGGTTTGTCTATAAATGTTTGCGTTTTCCCCTCAGAGGTAGGTCTATTCTTTGCGCATTTTGCATGTGCTTGGCGCAACTTTTAAAATTTTGCGCACAGGTTACAATCTTTGCTGCAGATGCATCTCTTGCGCTTGTGTCGGTGTTGCCAGGGATACCAGTCAAATTACCCCTCTTTTTTTTTCTACATTTCTTAACAAGTCCTCGTTTCTATGGCAATGGTGATGCCACACATCCCCTAAAACACAATAGGGCACTTACACACCACACACACATAAACACACCTGCTGACTCCCAATCTGCTTATGGTGTGAAGCTGCCTGATACATGAAATTAAAAAGGAAGAGGCAGAGAGAAGAGAGACAGGAGATGTGGAGATGATAATGAGTTTTTGACAAACAGATCACACTCCTTTTGTCTGTCTGATTGTTTACCTGTCTACTTTTGTATTTAGACCTTGTTGGCCACTAAAGGTTCCCTCGTTGTTCCAATATCCATTAAAAAGACACAAAAATGACATAATTCTTCATATTTGTATTAACTTGAAATAAATCTAAATAATGAAATGACGTTTTCCAGAAGTGAATGCATTTCCAAGACTGTGTAGAGCTGTATTCACCCCGTACTGGCCACATATACTCACCTTGAATCAGAAGAAATAATTTTGTAGGACTGTGTTTCTAAGTCATGTTAACCTGATAAAAGCATAGTGGGGAAAAATTACTTCGGCATCATGTGTCAGCAGAAAATCTAATAACAGTTTTGGCCACAATTCCAACGTTTTAGTAGCACAGCCCATGGTTGTAAGTAGTGAGATGCCTATGAAGATGTAAAATCAAGATGTAAATCTGCTGGGAAAAATCTGAACTTTGTGTATGAAAAACATAGTAAGAGTACAATTTCAAGCTTTGCTGACTGCAGTTTATAAATGAAACATGAAAAGTGCCCAAAGTGTGATGATGTTTACGCATTATGTTTAGATCTCAAGAGATCATGTTGGATAATAGCTTTCAATCAACCTTTGCAAAGGAGAAAGACTTTGGTAGGCAGGCAATGGATGGATCCCTTGTGTAATTAAAACTTTTAAAGTCTGTTTTGCACCAATAATTAGAGAACATACACTTTCAGAACTGTAGATATTTCCTTAACAATAAAAGGTTATGTTTTCATTGATATATCTAAAAGAACAACCCTCTTTTTTGTCTTTTGTTTTCCCGGAACGTAGGGCATCCGGAACTTGCTAATTTCCTTGTTTAGCTGAGGCAGAAATCTGGTTATCTGCCAGTCGGTGCAGATGCATCTTTCAGATACACAGATAATCAGTTCTTGTAATTGATTTATTCAAGATTATGTGATTAACCTGCAAAGTATCAAAAAGTAAACACCTTCTCCTTCTTCCAGCTCTGCCACCAAGGTTTGTCTGTCTTGTAATATGCTCAACATGACCTTTTTGTGTTTGATTGATTGCGTTTCTAATCTAACTGGAATTGAGTCAACCTCAAAACTTAAGGACAGACCTCATTCCTGGTGGCTGTCAAAGAGCAAAATAACTAAACTATCATGATACTGTGGGAGACCTTGTAGAATCCAAACATACATACAGAAGCTCATCCTTCTAATGGATATATTGAAAATATATTTAATAAATGTTCATCTACTGTCATTAAAGTTGCTAAAAAAATAAAAAAATAAATAAACAATGCTTGACCAACTTTGCATACATCAGCAAGTTATCCTGCTGAAATGACCGACACCACATGAATACCATTTCCTAAAAAAGTTAAACAAAAACAGATGAACACAAGGAAACAACATCTGCATGCATGTTTCTAATCCTTTATTCAATTAAGCCTCTAATAGCCTTTAATCCCCATTACCAGTCCAGCGAGACACAAGCAGTGAAGGAATGACTGAGTAAGTGTCTCCCTGGGGAGGAAGGAAGAGCAGGAGGGAAAATGAAAGACTGCAGAGATGTAAGAGGCCTTCGGGCAATTTCTGATGACAAAAGTACTAATTAGCGTCACAAAAATGATTAATAGAAATAAAAAAGGTGTGTGTGCATGTGGCTAGAAAACGAGAGGTGAAGAGAATGAATGCAGTGCTTTGAAACGGCCATTTTTTGTTTCCTTGCAGGCTATTTTAGGGAAGTAGGGAGAGTACTCCAGGGGTTGGAAACTGCAACCAAATAAACACACTTAAAGACACACACACAAGATGGACAGATGAGGGGGAAAGTACAGTGAGAAATGAGAAGAAGAGCTTTTAAGATTTTACTGTCGACAGGCTGTCATTTCATGTGTGTCCATATTTGGGTTTCATGTTTGTTTGACCTCATGTTTGTCCATTATTAAAGAGAGCTATATGGACAAGGGCAGATATCCACGAGGCTTCTCTGAACCAGCCCATCATTCCTTCTCTTCCTCTCCTCCCATCCCCCAATCCATCTGTTTTGGTTGAAGCCATCCATTAATAAAGAACCCATCTTTTCATTTTCATTTTCTCCCTTCTGTATTATTTATTTACCCATCTATCACCAGTTTTGGAGGCAAGACATGGATAAAGTAGATCCACCTTCCTCTGATGACGAGGAAGGTGGATCTACTTTATCTTACTTTATTTACAAGGAACTTACTTTAAACTTCTGCTGCCAAAACATAAAGAAGTTATATAATATGGCATAGTTTATAACTTATTCATGAATTTTCTTTACCGCTAAAGGCCTTTACACACCTACTCCGAACATTTCCTCCGACTAATTCACACGACAATATTTTTTAGCGAATCAGTGAGAAGTCAATGGAAACTTTTACATCAGTGACAAATTTCCATTAAGCGATTTTGCAAGATTTATTTTTTCGGACTGAGGTCGATTTTCTTATTATTCGCATCCGACAGATACACAATCGACCAATCAGACGGCGTATTGATTGCGTCACCAGAGCCGGTGATGCAAGATATGCAAGTGTCAGTTCTCGCTGCTGCTTCCTTCCAACTTTGTATCACGTGACCGAGCGTCTTATTACATTTGTCTCACAACACTCGTGTTTGTTCGACAAGCGAACCCAGAATTACCGCGACAATGATCACAAAGACAATGTGTGGCAAACAATTGCCAACGAGCTGAATTATGAAGATTTGAAAGTCGGTCCTGAAGCGGTTGTGGTACAGCTTCAGCTCCTGGACTAAACAATTAAACTCCCCAAGCTCCTCTCTATTCTCAGGGATAGGATGTACCGGGTGCACTTTTTTTCTTTTCTTTGGCAGCATCAGCACAATATCGTTGTTGCCCGATGTGGAGTCCACGTTTGTTTTTCCCACTTTCCGAATATGTTTTAGAATCTTCATAATTTATTCGCAATTTGGTATCGCACTTGGTCAGAATAGACAAAAACTTTAAATTTCTCCTTCGAATTATTCGCAATATCGTGTCGTTTATTCGCAACGGTCCCGGTGTGCAATGGCCTTTAGTCCATTATGGGTCGTGGGTAACCTGGAGCCTCTCCAAGCATTTAACAGGTGAGAGGTAGTAGTTTATAACTGTTTTTGTTAAATATTTTTAACAGCCACATCTAAATGTGCTCATAGTGGGTTTTAAGGCTGCTGACTCAGTAAAAGAAAAACTGCATAATCAGAGGCGTTTTCTCACTCAGATCAAAGAATTATAACAAGATGGTTAAAAAAATTTGTGCAGCTGTTATTTAAAAAAAAATGCTATTATCTGTAATTAATTTTCATTATCTCCCAGACTGAAACATTTAACCTAAATGTTCCAGATATGATTGCATGGAGGGCATGATTGACCTTATTCATAGTTAACCATTAACATTTATCCTTAAGTCCTAAAAGCAGTTTTTTCAGGACTCTGAGGAAATAGACTATGCAGCACACAATTTACATGTAAACTAATCCTGTGGACGTTTTGTGTGTTGTGCCATCTTGCAGGGCCGCAGTTACTAAGGTGGCGAATTCAAATTACCTTGTATCTGCCAACATGGATATCTGGACTGACAACATTAGACAATTGTCCACTGTTGTTGATGGGAGCATCTTATCTGGAGATACTAGTTAGACATCAGTGCATTCATGTGAGCTATGATTTATCTGAAAGACATTGATTTTAATAACTGAAAATTCACAATGGAATATAAAACACAAATCTTGGTATAAATTATCAAACCTTGGTAAAGAGAGTGTTTTAAACTTAGAGACAGGCAGTTAATTTTTTTAAATAGATATAAACTGTATATATATAGATATGTTTACACTCACTTCTACCTCCATGTATTCAGTCAAAACCTTATCTATTTGGTCAGCAGCATTTATATTTTCTAAATGTAATTTGGACATTAAGTCATGAGGCAGACAGGATGCTGAGATCAGGCATGATGGAAGAGGGAGGTCATCAGCAGGGACCTGAAAGTAGAAATACTGTATAGTCATCTTCAAAGCCTTTCAGAGACTGAAAGATTCAATTACAGTAACAGACCAGAAACAGAAAAGACAGATGCAGACGGATGTAGATAAAATGCTGCTCACTCGAGCTCTCTTTCACAATCTCAGGAGAAGCAGCCAGAAACAGATCAAACTGAGGCAGCTGGGTGACACAAGTCTGATAAAAATACTGGGAGAGGCCCAATGACTTCAGCAGTGCCTTAGGGGAAACCTTATTAGCTGAAAGGTCAGGGAATGATATCTGAGGAGAGCTATTTTCACCTCTCAGAAAGCTAAATTTAACCTAGACAGCACCTCAACAAAGAGCCTTAGGTATGCTTCACTCACTATTTCACTTTGGACAAAAACAGAACTGCACAAGTAGAAAAATATCCTCCTTACACAGCAGGCTAAACACTAATTGGTGTTAACATAGTACATCTACCATTACCTTATAATAAGAGTTTGGAGGACACCAGTTGTGTCTTTTCTTGTCAAATCAAACTGTAATTGTGCCTCTGGCAGTAAAAGTAGCTGCAAGAGTTTGCAGAACTAGTCTTTAAAACTCCTGTTAGGAGGCTTTGCTCATTGCTCAGAGCTACAAACAAGATCATCTTCATCTGTCATCTCTACACCTGAAAGACTAGATTTTAATTTGAAGTATATTTTTGACCAAATACATGAAATGAAATGTATGCAGGAGTGAACACAGAGGTTTATTATTTCGCCTGAGTATATATAAAAATGTTTTCCATTTTTAATTTTTAAACACCACACATTTCCTCTAGGTTTTATTTTTCACTAATTTGTTGCTTCTCTGTGACCTGATTTACTCATGCTGTGGTTTTGTTTAGTAAGTTAAAGATTTAGGTCACAAATCAGCATTTTAATCACCTTACAGGCCATTTTTACAGCGGCCATTAAAGTAGATTTTACCACAATTCACTGATGTAATGACACAAAGTCAGGCAATAGCCCATTATTAATGGTTTTGCAAGCACAGGTCAGATTTTCATGGTAGTATGTGGTTAGCAGGGATGTCTCCATAGTTTTGTTGGTTTAAATTTGTAATGATCCTTTTTGTCCACTGCAATGTAAAATCCTGCACCTCTACAGAAAAAGCAGCTTTTATTATTTTTAAACCTGTTCATATTTTTAAATAGTCTTTTACTTTATCCCTTACTCCACGCTGTTACTTGTACCTTGAAAAATAGTCATTTAATGTTTAATGACAGTAGGCATCATGACTTCTATCAATGAGAGTTTTGTTGTACCCTGATGTTTATATTTACTTTATTTGTCGAGGACCATGCACAAGGAAACATTAATCTCAGAGGAGAAAAGATGCATTGTACCAGATTTAGCCACCAGCTAATTTCCACAATGTGGTCCCAGGGCAGTTAAACAAATGCACCTAAATTACTACAGTACAAATACAGTTAAACAAGCAACATCCCATTTCAATAAGACTAATAACAATAAAAAGCTAATAAAAAACTTTTTAAATTCTGTTAATTTGTGATTGCAAACTTCGAAAGAGCAATTGTAAGCTGTAACAAACCAGAATAAAAACAGTCATTCCCAGCTATCACTGACTGCTACGTAGTCCAGAACTCCTTGCTTCAGTTTTCAGTGCATAAGACCCCTGTAATGATTCGCTCCTGAAGACCCAGAAATTCAGCTGCACAGAATTGTGGTTGAACAAGATGTGGTTTTATTAAGAGCAGACAGGGATGTGGCCGGGGAATCAGAGCACAGTCTGAGGATGTGGCGGTGGTATCTGAAAAACTCCAGAAGTCAGGATATGAGTCCACTATGCGAAAGACGTGGTCATGGGCAGGCAAGGTCATACACAGAGGGGCAATAGCAGGCTACTAATCAGGAGAAGGCATAAATCCGTGGTCAGTCCAAAACAGGGTTCAATATCAACAGGGAAGCAATCCGACGTGGGTGAGGCAAGGGCAGTCCAGGAACGTGACAGGGTCGATAAAGGGAGGTCTAAGAATACAAGAATAACTCAAGATCTAAACAAGGTTAGGATAGATGACCCTCTGACGGAGATGTAGAGACTGGAGAGGGCTTAAGTAGCTGGCCGAACAGGTAAAAGCAAGAGCAATCAGGGACACCCAGGTGGAGCGAATGAGCCTGATTGCGGAGCTGCACCAGCAGAGCAGCCACCATGTCAACCCCCTTTGATGTTAGCACTGGTAATGGGCAGGACACATGGGAGGCAACGTTCTTCTCCATTCTTTCCTATGGAACTTGCGAGATGAGGTGAAAATCGCTGCCCTCCTCCATCCATGCGTGTGAAATGTTACGCTCGTTTGCGTAGACGTGCACATGGGGGCTTGCAACGCGACACAAGAAAATAGCGTGGCACTACAACCAACCAGCGAGGGGCTTGTTGACTGACCAACGAGAGCAGGCTATACAGTGCGATCTGCAAACACCTTTAACATGGAAGAATAGATCATTTTAGCTGTGTCTGACTTTCCCATACTTTACAAAACTTCACTTAAAGATTATAGAGAGCCGCATGGCGGCAGGGTGAATTTGTCAAAACGTAGGTTCTGGATTTATCTGGATCAGCCTTCAGGTCCGCCATCAAATGATAAAATTCATTATGCTATTTCCTATTTTGTAAACTCAGATTAACCCAGGGTTCTCTTTCTCTTTTGTACAGTAAAGTAAACAGCAAGATATCTGTCAATTCGTGGTAAGTCTTCTGACTCTTCATTCTTCATGCCTTGTCTGTCATGGAGGGCTTTCAAAATGTCAAAATTTCCTCCGATATCATAATCAATCACATTTCTTGGAGAAAAGCGATCTCATAGCGCAATGCACGACACTGCTGCTGCTGTTTGTCGTGCCCCCTGAGTTCGGTTTCACCTGGGTGGTGCTAAGTTTCACCTGTCGTTGTCGTTGGTTACCTCCCGTGTGTCGAGCCCATAACTAACCCATCAGCTGCACCAACAGTAGATGACAAAAGAATAACGTAATTTTAAAAGAGTAACATATTTCCAAAGCAGGCTACTTGATTTGAGTCCAGCCTTAACCATTTTCATGTTAGCTTCTTTTTCTTTTCTGTCAATATTATCACAGCCTTCACTCTAATACCGTACTTCTTTTTCAAACATAAAAAAAAAATCTCTTTAAATCAGGACTTTGTTTTACTTTTTACATTACATGACTACTTTAGTTGTAATAATCAGTTAATTATTTCCTAAATTTTGCATCCCCTCCTTTAAAACAACCTCCCACTGAACTTCTCTTTTCCTGCTCTGTGCCCCTGCCTGCCCCCCATCAAAAAATGTCTAGACCCGGCCCTGCACTAGAGAAGTTGGTCAACCTTAAAACTATGTGTTTGACTCGTTTTAAAGTACACCAGTCTTTGTTCTTGCTCTCTGAACTACCCTTTGCTCAGTTTGTGCTAATGTCACACCAAGGTTCAGATGTTTACAGCCTTTCCAAACGGTCTCTGCTTATTTGTAACTTATTAGATACACCTTATGGTGCCCCTGGACACATCATCAGTGATGTAACCTGGGATCACAGGGGGTTTCG
>JBAMHW010000020.1:3679764-3695658 GCA_037177495.1 Rhadinocentrus ornatus | reverse complement strand
TACTTGGTTGTCAACCAGACTGTTCCTGGTAGTCACTGGTGATTCCAGTAAAAACAGCTTATTAGATACACCTTATGGTGCCCCTGGACACATCATCAGTGATTACATTAATTTGTAATATATAAAATGTGAATTACATTACACATGTATTGATTTCACACATTTGCCAAATGCTTAAAAGATATTAAAAAAACCAAAAGCAAACTACTATGATAAGGACCATTGTGTTTCTGTGTTTGTTGCCGATATTATATTACAGCCTTAAGTCCTGTAACATTACACTGTTGTCAGGCTTTTGCCAGTGTTTTCAATATGTCAACCAATTCACACGTATGGCTGTACATCGGCTGCAGTTTGATTTGACAACAATGGTGTTCCATCACACAACTCAATGGGGTGCCAAAGAGCAAATAAACTACCAAATCTTAGTAGGGCTTTAAGGTTTAAGGCTTGTGAGAATATACACTTAATAACGGAAAGTTTACGAAACATTTTCTGCATTGCCATGGAAACACTTCAGTAAATCTGGTTATCAAAGATCAGAAATATTTTCATCCATCATATAATTACAAGTTACAGTTTGTTGTGGGGAGATTAGAATATCCAGTGACATTATGAGGAAGAAAAAACTGAGCAACAGTTTTTCATCCATTTTGTTATCAGCAATCGAAACTGCCACCGTTGATTAATGTAAAAGCCTATGAATGGTTGCTACAGGCCTGATGCTGCTCACATATCAAGTAAATCAGATCTCTGCTCATTATCATCCATCTCCCTCCCTCCACCTCTTGATCAACCCAACATCCCACCAACACATGCTCACACCACAACAGTAGAAGCATGAGACTGTTTTTCTAATTGCTATGAATTGACGAGACTGCCGCTGGTGTTGCCACAGATACAAGTCATTAATGTTACCCCATGCTGGATACTGTAAGACCAACTGAGAGCCACACATACACTGTAAACACACACACAGCATCCAGTTCAAGAGTCTCCTGTAACAGAGGGTGTTGCCATGGGAACTGCTGATATAAATGAATGAGATTTGATGTGTGCTGCTGTCTGAGTGTAATAGAAGGTCTAGAGGAAAATCAATAAATGGACATGGCGTTGTTAGCCATCCATCAGCTATCTCTATACACCATCTGTCACCTTGATCTGACTCAC
The DNA here is from genome assembly GCA_037177495.1 of Rhadinocentrus ornatus. Classification (NCBI taxonomy): domain Eukaryota; kingdom Metazoa; phylum Chordata; class Actinopteri; order Atheriniformes; family Melanotaeniidae; genus Rhadinocentrus; species Rhadinocentrus ornatus. Next base: position 3,694,488 of record JBAMHW010000020.1, on the reverse strand, counting down.
ACACTTTTCAGTTCCACTTATCAATCAGAGGAAACTTGGCAAATACACAGCGTGTCTTAGAGTTTTAATATAAGTCAGCAGAAAATAAAACACGCATCTGACCATACATAATTGAAAAGCGGAATTCTTCAGCACATTACAAAAATATCATTTATGGAAAATAAATAAAGATTTATAAACGTAAATAAAGATGCCTTATAGAAATTAAATGCTTTAAACTAGCACAGTTGAGCTACTGATGTTGAAAATTCAGGAAAATTTCACATGGTTTTGACTTTTTGGGCAAATATATTGCAATTAACCTATTAAAAAAATCTAAAATTTGGTTTTAACTCATTAATCTCTTGTATTTGGGGTGTTGAGCAGATTCTTACATAAAACAGGACACTTAAGAACATTGGGTTGTAACATTGGATTCTGGGAAATGATAACAGATGTGGCAGAACAAATTTGATATTTCTCCAAATTTTATCCTCTTATCTGTTGGTAATGACCACTAAATAAGTTTAACCTGGAGACCTTCCATGATGCACTCAGCACTTCTTTCCATCCTCCTCTCTTTACTCTCCAAACATGTACAGTATATGCCACAGATGTTGTCACTAACTATGTATTTCTCTTTAACTTCTCGTCTGTAGCCATTAACCATGGCCTGGTTGTTGTGTTTGTTTTAATCTTTGTCCTGTATTCTCACCCTGGAGCTATGGAAAAAAATGGCCATCCCTCCTGGGTCTGGTTTTGTTGTTGGTCTGTTGCTGTTAAGAGACAGAGTTCTGATCGGTTCCATCACCCACCACCTTGCGCAAGCTCAGAGCAGAGGATTTAATTCAAGATTGACTTTGATGTAACTCATTGGTTTCCTTAGCTAGACAACTTGTAATGAAATTGGCATGATATGAATTGGACTAAACTGGATTACACATAATTAGATCACCTTGAATTGGAATGAATTGTATCGTGTCTAAATGGATTGCAGTGAACATTATTTCTTTCATGAAAGACTCACTGCTTTAAAGTTCCAGTATGCAACATTTAGTATAATCCACTGGCAGAAATGCCATATAATAATGAAAACAGGGAATTTTATTAGTAAATGGTATGGATCATTTTCCTTGCCCTCATGTTGTGCCAACTTCATACAGTAGCTAAGCAGGGAAATGGGAAATACTGGATCGGAAGCAGCCATTTGTTTTACACAATGAACATTTTAATGTCGGTCGGGAGTATTTAGTTGCAATTTGTGCTGATAAATGTCATTATATACTACATGATAGACTCAATTAAAAAAAATAACAGTGCATAAAGTTAAAAGATTGAGGATATTATTAAGGATACAGTGGAGCATGATATTGCAAACCCATGACTTGGAATTAATTTATTGCAACCAAGGAAGCTGCAAATGCATTGAGCACTAATTTACCCATTGGAAAGTAACTCTACAGGGACATTTTCTTAAACTGCTTACTTTTAAGGAGATACATAAAGTATATAAACTAAATTTTCTGTGTTTAAAAATTCTATTTAATCAAGTCTTAAATTAACATGAAGAAGTTAGAGTCAGTTCTAATAGTAAGGGAGATCATTGCAAGGTAAACAATATTGCAAAAACCCCCTAAGATAAATGGAGGTTTGTATATTTAAGATCAAACATAAAAAGCTATTTGATGACATGCATTGACATTTTAATGTGGAACTTTCTGGGCTTAGGTGTAAGCAGGTACTTATTGTCAACAATATTCTAGTGAATGTTTAATTCACTTTTTATTGCTCATTGTATAATAAGTATCCTACAATTCTCCTGCTACGGGGTAAAATCAAATATTACCACAGAACAGAAACCAAGTCAGAGCTGAGATCTGTCAAAGGAGATTTTGGGCTCAAAATAAATAAAATACAGAATATCATCAAGACAATTAGCATCCATATATAAATCCAGCATTCGGTAAAGTTAAATGAGGCTTTTAAACGATTTAAAAAGATCAAATGTAGGATTTAAGAAACAAACATTAATTAATTGTTGGTTTACAGTGTTTATAAACATATGTAAAGAATTATCTGATAAATCTTCTTAAATCATTAACTTATTCATTTTTCGTGATAATTGATGAAATACTTCTGAAATATATGTAATCACTGAGTACAAAACCTACAGGTTTGTATATTTACAATAATGTATAAATTCTAAAAAAACTAAAATCTTTAACCGATGAATATCTGACCATATTTAAAACTATGTTCTCTCCTCCATGGATTAATTCATAATTTATGTCATTAACTGCAGAAAATACAGCAAATACATGTGTTTTTTTTAAAAAAGCTGATCAATTAAAAATAGCTTTAGTCCAAAAATGTTCATTCCATTCAATACTCAAGCATGTTATATCTAAGAATGTGAGTATTTTACAGAAAGAAGAGTTTATCTTTGCTCCCTCATCATGTAAACGATGTTGGCAGTGTCCAGCATTATCAGCCGACGCCCTGCTGACAGCTCATGTCGAGTTAAGTGTAAAGCTGAGATCACCACACGCGGCAGGACTGCGCTCCTCGGTTCATGACTGATGAATCAGGACAGTTGAACGCTTTCTGGAACTCATCGTAGTTGCTCATCGCTCCAATAACTCTGCAGGGATACAGTCGTGATAAAGGTCAGCTTGGAAATGTGTTGTGTGTGTGCGTGTGTGTGTGCCCTCACCTGTACTTTGGTGGACTGTGGGCACCGTTCTGAATCTGCTCTCTGGCTGCTTCTGTTCGGTATGAGTTACATCGTACCTGCATGGAACAAACACAAAGCACAATCATTGTCCAAATACCAAACCATTAGCTTTTAAATCATTTTAAGGGTTTTAGCTGCACTATTCTAGTTGGGGCCAATTCATGGTGTCCTCACACAGCTATGGACTCAAACCCAAATACATGAACTTACAAGTTCTCTATTATGCTCTATGAGAATACATCTAAACAAATGCAACCTGCTCAGTATATAGCTGATCAACATGAAAAAGTCTAGAATTTCTTCACTAGAAAACAAAAAATATCCAAGATTTACTAGAAGGACAATCGCAATCACAAAGTTGATGCTACGAGCTGATATCTACACAAGAATTGTGTTATGGTGAGCTAACACTGACCCATGGGCATGGAATTCATGGATTATATCCTAATGTATTTGGGGTGTTTATTTTTATTTATTTATAAATTTTTTTAAATAATTATTTAAGAAAATAAAAGCAACCTGGAGGGTTCCTATTAACATAGCTCCACTGGGCATTATGGCTTATAACATTCAGATATGAAAGATAAAATTTAATTTAGGAATGTCTTGGTTGCCACTGCATTAAAACACAATACAAAAAAACTTTTACTTTTAGGTGCTCTGAGAACACAGAAGACACACTAAGGCATCTTTGAAATTTCAAGAAAAGAAGAGAGTCATTCAAATAATTCATGTTATCAGAATAGTCTTTCAGCAAGAGATGATGATGTGGCATCTAAGAAACCTAGGTGTTTTCACAATAACAAACATCTATGGCTTGTTGCCATGGCAAGTGTGCGTCCCTGTTGGACAGCAAATCGGTGGAACATCTTCTTTGTACATTTCTTACAAATTCTGAGAAGTCCTACATCATCCTTTAATCAAAATAATGAGATTGTAACAGAATTTAAATGATCAGAACATTTTCCTCATGTAGCTCGCGAGCTAAGAGAGATTTTGAATCCAGTAATGTAAACAGCGCAGAAAGATGTTACTCCCCTGGAATTTTCACACCTGTATTAGTGATGTGTATCTGCAGGACGACCTAATCACCCTGCATTGTGCCATTGGTTTTACTAGAATCCATTTACACCAGCCTGCTGCATGTATGAAGCAGTAGATAGGATTGAGTAAATCCATTATACCATCTTTGCTGGCATCTATGATAGTAAAGGATGGCATCACAGGCCTGCTATGTGTGGGGGACCCACAGGAATGTTGGGCATATTGAGATGAGTGGTGGACTGTGAACATTTGGCATTCACTTTCCCCCTTTCTAAAAAATGTATTCTTTTTTGTTAAATTGTTCATCTTCAAAGTGTGTTAAATTTGATTATTTGTTTAATCACATCCAGTAGACAATATGTACAGTCAAATCAATACTGTAATTTTCTGGGCGGTGGTTTAAAAGAGTGAGTAAATTCACACAGGCACCTTGGGCAGCTTAGTGGTCCTTGAGGCACAAAGGCGCTGCAGAATACAGTAGTGATGGCTCTTTTTCAGAGAGCTCTTTTGGCTTGGCTCCCAAAGAAGAGCCGGCTCTTTTGGCTCCTGAACGGCTCTTAATTTAGCATCTTTTTAGACCCATAATTTACCTTAACTTCGCAAAAATTAATGAATTTTGTTTTGAAAACCCATTTGTGTTCAGTATTTTTACGAGAAGCCTTATATTTGTCTCCTTTTAAGCATTTATTTGGATACAAAACCACTTACTTTTGTTTACTATTTCAACAAAAGTCTTATATTGCACAAATGGACAAAAAACAGCAAACAACTCCACAAAACAGAACGAGAACCAAACTGAAGAAAGCAGCATCAATGTCCTCAGTGCAGGTTGGCAATCAGAACAAAAAAATGCCTCATCTTTGATGGGCTAATCCGGTTTCTCTGTGTGAGTAGGGTTTGATGACATGACGCACTCACTCGCGTACTCTTCTCACGGCTGTCTGCTGTCTCAAACAATGTAGTGCCATCTACCCCCTCCGCACCTTTCTGTTTTCACATAATGGTATGATCCTATATCCTCACATGTGATTGGCCGCCTGTCCATGCGGGCCAATCCAAACAAAGCAGTGCCGTCGGCAGAGTTGGGGCTGGGCACCGAGAGCTAAGCACGCAGTAAAAGGAAAAAGGAAAAGAAAAAGGTAAAAAAGCTTCTGATTCACTACCATGCATCGGCTCCCACAGTGCATGACACATCACTAGTATACAGCTGCATGTTAATGTGCTTCTGTTCTTGTGTTGAAGGTAAGCAAAGGCAATGGGAACATGTGAAAAGGGTAGCGTTATAGGTGTTTAATAAGTGTCAGACTTAAAGGAACGCATTTATGACATCTACGTGAAAGTTTCCAAGTTAAAATGCAGAATGTGGAACTTCAAAGTGCTTTACCTTGCATAGTAGCTCGCCAAAAAGTCTTGCTTGCAATCACTGTAGCCTGCCAGAATTCTAATTGCGTGAGTTAGGCGGTGGGCTGAGGCCGCTTATCAGCTTTACTTTTTGAAAATAATGATCCCCAATGAGGGAGGACCTGGATCTTTTACATTTTAAAGCTTGTTTTTTTCTTAATTAGATTTTGTTTGTTGGCACTCGTAGTTCTTGCACATTTTTCCACAATCATACTTTAAAGTTTGTTAATTTTACCGGCAAATGCTGCAGCCTACTAAGTTAGTTGAACCAATGACATCCGAAGCTAAAAATCACATGACGTTATTCAGCCAATCAGACGTAGATATGTGAAGACCAGCTGTTGATCTCAATAATATCAGCTGGTGGCAACAAGGGGGACCCATCTAAAAACCTTTTTCACGAGCTAAAGAAGCAGCTTTTGTTGGTAAGTAATTTTGTTTGCCAGCCACCGATAAAACTGCATAGGAAGAAACTAAGTATTAAAGTTGCTTGAAAATGCTATATATGCTATTTATTTGATGCATAACTTTGGAAAAGTTTATTTTGTGTAAATGCTAGGTCTTGTTAAGGCGCGCTCGATTAATTGATCAATTAATAACACCATTGTGAAGCTCAAGAGATCTGAATCTATATTTCAGCATCTCTGATTGTTCTGAACAAATTAACATCACATCTTTCACCAAACTTGCTGTGAAATAACCCAAATTGTTCGAGGTTAAACTTGTGGTCATTTGGCAGCTGACCAGCGTCAGTCGTGAAGAGCTTAGTCACGTGTGTAAATATAATTAAATTTACCGGTTAGCTTTAGTATATATTACTGGTGTTACCATAATGTAAATAGCCAGAGAGAGAGGGATAGAATAGATGGAAATTCAGTGACCTAAAAAGATTGTCTTTTGTGGTATACACTTAAGTCAGTAAATTTAAATTGTCATGTAAATCATATGGATGCATTTTTTGGACTATTTATTAAATGTTAATTATATATTTTGTAGCTGGCTAATAAGTAAATGATTAGATACCAAAATTATGATTTATCTGAGCAAAAGTTGTATTTTAATCAGCTGTTTGGCATATTTTAATTCATTAACCAGAAACTGATCAATGCTATTCCCACTAGGTAATACTTACATGCTGGACCATGAGGAACTGTGCTCAAACCAAACACTGTTGGTGAGTTCATTTTATTCTAATACATTTTTAACATCGGCGAACTGTTAATATCTCTGACTTCTAAAGAAGATATGCAATGAAATAAAATAAATGTTCCAAGAAAAGTCAAACATTAACTTAAACATTGTACTTTTGTTTGCTCCATGTGCTCTTGGATGCCCAATTTGATGAGAAGGATAAGCGTCTCATGCTTGCCCTGGAACTTCTACTCATCTTCAAAAGACCTATTTCCACAATTTGTGTATTGGAACATGTTTGTGCATGGCAGCTCATGCCATTTGCAGGTGCCCCTTTCCTTAACAAATCTTTTACAGGAGCAGTGGACCAGTTCCAGTATTGCTTCTGGAGCTGGGGAAGTGTCAACGAGTCCACTTCCAAGAAATCTCCCACCATCTTCCAGCCATGTTTTTCAGGGGCAGGAATGTCAGGCTGACACTCGAGGCTCCTTCTGTGGACTTCAGCCTGATAGTTGGCACGCTGGATGTGCTTGTTCAAGGAGTCTTTGTTTGGGGGTAGGTCTCTCTCACAACACTTTCCTAAGTTGAACAGCTTAACTCTCATTATGTTAACATCCGTACACTCCTGATCATACAGATCACATGTGAAAGCTTCCACTGCCTTGCAGAACTGGTGATGGAGCGAAACTTGTCCCTAGTGCTCTAAACAGGGTGATGTATTTTCTCATGGAAATTAGCTTTTTATAAGCTTTGGTTTTAGTTGCTAGTTCCCTCACCATCTTCCGTTTCTCTTTCTAGCACTAAAAAACAAGAATCGGAAAAAAAGACACGTTTAGGCGTCTCTTCCATTACATCATAGTAGACGGAAGATGTCAGGTTAGTGGCATCACATTTATTCATTTATTATTGACTTACCGTGTGTGTGTCCAAATAATGAGCCAAAATTTCATCCTCTGGACAAAACTTAATACCCTAATGGCTTACTCATACAGGATCAGACATTGTAACTAAAACTCAAGGACTCTCATTCATGCTGTAGTGGGGCTGGTGCATCTATGTGCTGCTCAGGGGGCAAAATTCAGAAGCAACTAGTGATAGTTATTATATTGAGTGATAGTTATTGTGATAGTTATTATATTGAGTCTTTTTTACATAATTCCGAGAATACAATATGCTTATGTTACAAGTTAAAGACAAAGTTTGGTTCTCAAGTTTTATGTACTTAACTATCTTTGTGCCTTGATGCCAGTTTCCTTTTTTTTCTCCACAGATTCACAGCTGAAGTTCAAGATTCACACAGACTTAAATATTCTTTCCTCATTTGACACCTTCCCTTTCTTTCAGCCTCTTTCTGAAATAAAGATGCCTTTTCACTTCTTCTCTGGGTTTGTTTTATGTTGGTTATGTTAGTGGAGTGGCTGTAGCAGTCTCTGTTATAGCCACTGTTGGTTGGAAGTTCAGCAGGTTCCTGAAGTTCAAAGTTAACTTATTTATAAAGGGACAATTATCAAAGGTAATTTCCATTTTCAGTCTTTTAGCAAGTAAAAGCCATCCACAAAACAATAATACAATGTAGCATGGCAATGACAAACCTCAGTTTTTAGATTAAATTTCTGCACTGCCTCTTCAGCCACAGTACTCTCTGGTACCCAGCTCCACACAAATACAGAATCAATAAACTTCTTCCATCCTGTGTCTGTAAAGGAGATTACAGGACTATCTTATTTAAATATGTGCATGCAGCACTCCATTTCTGTGGCGTCTGCTAGCAAACAGTTTGAGCAAGAATCTGTGGCTAGCTAATTTTTGTGATGTCATGCTCATCATTTTGTTACATTGACAGGTGGATCAGTGGACCTCAAATGTGGGAAATTGGTAATGTGCAACCAGAGATACAGACTTCAGTGCAACGCTCCGTGACAGTTTGAGGACATGTTACAAAAAACGTAAGAAGGTATGACAGGAATGCAATAATGCGTTTTCACCTTTTAATATAGCTTGATAACGAATGTTGTAAAGCGATTTATTTTACCTCAAAGTGATTTGCAAATTTATTTCAGCAGTGTAGAAGTGTGTTTGTAGTGTGATCTTTAACAGGCTGATGGGATCAACAACAAAAGCGCTAGCTTAAAAGCCGGCAAGAAAACTCCCACATTTGTTAACAGCGGGTTACAGTACCCACCGACCCGCCCCCAGGCAAGTTTTGAGGCGTGTCATTGGACAATAACTACAACTACATCAAACATGTCAGGCCCTGGGCATAGCTGACCACTCGGTTTGCCGGTACCAGCAACTCTGATAAAGTTGCAGATAAATTAAAAAATGTGCAAGAGGTGAGAGTGCCAACAATTTTTGTTTCAACTGATGAAAAATGAAGATGCTGTCAACAAAATATTAGGTCCTCCCTCGGTGGGGATAGTCCAAATACACAAAATCTTCCCTTGGCCCATCGCCTAAGTGTATTGTTGTGTGAATGTGACGGGGTTAAAACATGGAAGTGTTAATTCAGTAAGCCCCAGTAGCCTGCAGTGGACAGCGACATGGTAATGTGCTTGTGTTTCTGTGTTGCAGAAATGAAAGAGAATGTTTTTCACACTCATGCATGCTTGGGAGTAACTTTTTGTTCAACTGTGCAACATATGCCTGCACACAGTAGAGCAGCGAGTGCAAAAACCCCACCAATTTTCAAGTCTCATTAACATCTACTAAATAAGTTAAAAGTTTGCATTGTCAGTTGCAGTAGAGCTGAAAAAGCACACTGTGACAGTCTCCAGTACATGTTTTACTGAATCATTCTAAACTCCTAACAAAACTTTTTTCATTTGCAGCTTACTTTATACTTCATACACCTTTTTTTACAGCAAAGCATGCTAATGACAGCATCATGAAAAAAAATTGTACGTGTGTTCTTACATGTGCATAGCTGAGGAAAAAGAGCTGATTGTTGTTTAGTTCAACTCCTGGCAAAAGAGGCTCCTCCACACCTCCTCTGCTTTCATCCACCCACCGCCTGTACGCCTACGTGCAAACAGAAAAAGAAACATTTTTCTTATCTTGACTTCTTAATGGCTTTGGCTAATGTAATTCATCCTGAAATACTGACCTCATGAGTTTTTGTAAACAAACAAGGTTAAAATGTCTTAATTTGACAGTTATTTTCTTGAATCACAAATCATACCCTGAATGCTTCTCTTATCCCCCCATTGTCTGCAATGTTTTCCGCCAGAGTCCTCTTACCGCGCACCTACAGAACAAAACATGCACAAATCATACATATTTCTTCACCATGTTTACATAAAATTACAGTTTCTGCTGGAAACGTGCAGTCACAACGTTTCAGTTATTTGTGACACTATAATTTTCTATACAGTCATTATTCTTTGCAAAATACTTATAAAGTTATCTTAAATTGGCCATGACCATAACCAGTTTTCTTACATTTAGGCCTGCCTCGTCCCAGTAGTAGTCATTATACTGGTCAATCATACACTGAGTCTTCTCATTGAAGGCAGTTACAGATGAGTTGCTCCACCACTGGTCAAGATTTCCATTTTTGTCATATTTGCGACCTATTAAAAACACAACACACACAAACAAAAAACAAACAAACAAAAGACCCAAAGAAAACAGATTTTTTTAGTGTGTTTAATATTTTATTATTTTCCCCCATAAAGATGAATTTGTATTGAGGTCTATTTATTTTTACCGTTATTGTCAAAGCCATGTGTTAATTCATGTCCAACAATCACGCCTATGGCACCGTAGCTCAAAGATCTGAAAATCAAAAGGATGAAAGGGGATAACCATGATTAAACAAAAAAACTGTGTGTGTTTTGCCAACTCGGGGAGCTCTTTACTCCTTCAGTAACTCTTAATCAGATCATGTGAAGATAAGTGATGAGAACAAAAGTCAAGACACTGTAAAACTGTGAAAAGAAAGAAAAAAAAAAAGCAACTCTCAGGTCTTTCATCGGGACTCTTCAGAATTTCTTTTTCTTCCTCTTTGTTCTTTGGACATCTAAAACTGATGTTTAAATAGATACTGTTCACTTGCTGCTGATAGCTTTTTAGTCTTGTATCTAGGGCTGGACGGCATGGCCAAAGAAATGTATCACGATATATTTCTTAGATTCAATCAATGCGATATAATTCCGATATCGATATAAACAAAATAAAAGCCTCAGAAAAACTGCCAAAATGCCCACAACAGATGTCTGTAAAACTTAAAATTATTTTTCGAAGTCTGTGAAACTCCTCCAGTTTAACATTTTAGAAATAAAAACTGAACCACAAATTAATGATCACCTTTTATTTGTATTTAGCAAGGCTAAATTAGCCTGCAAAGAAATTAGAAATCACCATCAAAGATCAAATAAAACTTAAAAAAATAAAATGAATAGCTTTAACTTTAAACTACAAAATAGGCGTATTATGTTATTCTTATAGATTTTTTAAAAAGTACTTCGACTAGGCGTAATAATAAAAGTGCTCAGAATTGCTACAATAAACAGGAAAAAGCGTGCAACCATTGGTGCTTCATCTTCTGACTCTCAGCGTATTCTATGAGTGGAAAGACTTCACATGCACAGTTCACCTGATCAGCAAAACACAATAAAATACAACTAAATTATTTAGTCAACATTTCCTTTGTTTTTCTAGTTTAATTTTATAAAGTGCAATTTGTTTTTTAATCAGGAGTCTGGAACATTCCACAACAATTTTACCTTTATGAATATATTTGTCCACACTCTTCATTATTAGACATTAATATCTGACAGTAAGCCAGCGCGGGATCAGCCACCAGCAGTTTTGTACGTTTCATTTTAAGCCTGGTGATGAAACGGAGCTGATCTCCTGCTCTGATGCAGCTGCGTCAGGACCAAGTCTTGTATGAGTGCTTTTGGACGAGGGAGGGGCCTGCCAGCACCCACTCGTTGTTGAAAAAAGAAAACTACGTTCATTTACATCAGTCTCCAAAAGTCTCCAATACTACTAGAAAAAGTCACTAGATCTGTCGCTAGTCGCTTAAAAAAAAAAGTAAATAACCCTAACCCTGGCGTTCAAGCCAGTCAGTATGTAAATCAAAATATGTGTTCAAAACTTATATTACCGTTATTGAATCAAAGTATATTGCAATATATATTGATATTGAATTATTGACCAGTCCTACTTTTATCTTTCACTTGTCCAGTTTCCTCATGACTTTTTAAAGATTCACTGTATACCCATATTAAGATACGACAAGTTTTCTGTCAATAACTCGTAGCTTCAATACCTCCAAATAAAATCTTGAAAGACCTACACACCCTAAACATGGAGAAATATCACTTGTATATATACTAATGTGTTTAGTTTCATAAAATATTTATTTAAAACTGCTTTCATTAAACCTAAAAGAAACTTAATGCTAAAAGAAAGAATTAAAAGCAGGCCAGTACAGCAGTGGTGGAAGCCACACTGATCTAGTCCTGGTACACTTTTCATTTTCTCATGCATTTTACTTTCAGGTTCTGCAGAGCACCAAGCAAGAAATTCTGCTCTCTGGACATGTCGTGGTTTTCTATTAAAAGACTCGTGCCAGAAAAATCCTGCAATTACTGCTATTGAATAAAGCAAGAAGAGGTGTGTCTTTGGTCCGCTAGCAGAGCGTGTCAAATTAATTTAATCTCACCTTGGATACTCTTTTCCCCAGAAGAAGGGTTTTTGAAGCTCTCCAGCAGGGAATCCTTAAAAAAAGAAAGAAAAAAAAAAGCTCAAAATGATATTTTGATCACTTTTATGTGTCTGTAAATCTATTTAGATAAGATTTATCACTGTAAAAAATCATGTTATTTTTATTTTATATATTTATTTCCCCCTATTTTGGCCCCCCTATTTAATAATAATAAAAAAAATATTAATAATATATCCACAGTAATGACGATGTTTCTCAGAGATTAATTCTCAATCTTACTGATTTGGTTTGTTGATGAACTGTAGAACGCATTTACAGTTGTTGGATTTGTAAACCACCTGGAAAAAAACAATAAAGCATGTCAGCGAGGACGTAAAAAACGCAATAAACTGACACAGTTTTAGCAAAGACTTACTCTGTCCGAGGGACGCTCTTCCGAAGCCAAGAGACATCTGACTGGGCGATGAACTTCAGTGTCTGCATCACATTACCATAGTAATCCTTCTCAGTGAACTGCAACTAAAACACACACAAACTTTTATTTTTCTGAAAGTTAAACCAACTTAAAGGGATATTTTGGTTTATTTTAGTTGTGTTAACCAGTCATTTTAAAAACAAACAGCACAATGAAGTCAGCAACATTTCACACAAGCCATCTTCAAAGAAACTAACTTCCAATTTAAAGTATAGCTATTAGGATCTATTGAGTTGCTGTACAAACCTGTTGTAAATCTTCATTGAGGTAGGTGTCATTCAAAATGAACTCAGGGTACCCAACCTTAGCCAGGACTGCATGAGCCTTGAAAGAGACACCAGGGTTAAAAACATCTGTCCTATCACAAAAAGAAATATCTGACTCTGAGTAGCTGATGGTGAGTGTGAATATTGAGTGAGTTTTACAAGAAATTAGGAAAGGAGGGGAACCAGGAACATTAGCTTGAGAACTTTTTCTATCTATTAAGGAAGCTATAAAAATTTCAGATCCTTGAGGCAGCATATAATTCAATGGAAAAAAGGAGGACTTTTTTTATGACGCCTCAGCAGCTGGGACGAAGGAAAATAGAAACGTGTAGGAATTACTTGACTGATGTCAAGCAGCAGTCTATTCTCACCTTTTCTATGGCTCTTTTCTTAGTCGGTTGGTCCATCCAGTCGTTTTCCTTCTCCAGCATATCAATAAAAGCCCATCGAATGCCCTTTATCAGCTCCTTCATCTAAGCACAGCACAAGACAATTTAAAAAAAATACATCCACAATGTCTCCCTGGGCTGTCTCCTGGTGATAGACATTTGATTTACATGGACACAAAAAATAACAGCTGAACGAAGGTTAGGGACACACGCACCATGTGGTTCTTGTCCTCCTGGAAGTGCGTGTCGACAAAAAGACGCCCGGTGGCATAAACAATGGAGTTCTCAACGTAGTTGACACACTTATCCCAGCGTGCGGTCAGCGAAGTGGTTCCTGTGGTTACCTGGTTGGGATGCAGGAGTCAGACAATCAAGGTGACATTTGTCCTTACCTCTTAGAAATCCTCAAATCCCCCTGAAACATCCCAACAAAATTCACTTGTTGGTATTCATTTGTTTTAGGATTCAAGTTCTGCCAGGTGTGAGCCAATCACAGGCTGACTCATAACTGATTCATAGACAAATGCATCAGAATCAGATTAGGGAGCGAGTGATGATCTAATATCTCCAGAATCTGTCACTTAACTTCATTCTTCATGATGACAATTTCTCTGTCCCACAGAGCCATGACTTGTTCTCAAGTTACACGACATTATTCTAACATGGACTTTAAAAACGTCATGCAAAACTAAAAAAAAGGACACAAAAGAGTTCTCTGTAAGCTTTCAGGTCATAAGAACTTTTTAAAGTCCCAAAATGAAGCCAAAATGTTTTCCTTTAATCTCTATAGACACTATCAAAAATACTGAGAAAAATACAGAATTATTTTGATATTTTTAATAATTTGCTTCACTAAATGAAAATAATTTAAATATAATGAGCCAGAATACCCTTGTATAAACATCATTATTAGACGAAGAGTAGAAAATGAAGCACAGCTGAATATTGTATTTGGCAGGTTTGGAAAACCACTTCTGTGTGAATGATCTGTTAAATAGAGCCATCTGTTGGTCTTATCTATAGATGCACTTAGAAAAACTGATAAAATGTTGTTCATATTTTAGCATATAATTTAAAATTCAGAAAAAAATTATAAACAAAACAAATGTGGAACAAGAAAGAAATGTACATTAAAAATCTGAATATATTGTGTGTAAATGGAGCATAGGAGAATATTCAAAAATAGATTTGTTCTTTGAAACGCTGGCCGGACCAGCACTAAACCACCCAATACCTACATCAGCAGTGTTTGCTCACGTCATGGGGGAGATCTGAGTCTATCTTGTGATAGCGAATCAACCACATATATTCACAGGAAGGTGCTGTGTGTACCTACCCGAGCATAGTCGAGATATCTGTAGAGGAAACGGCGGCTCAGAGTGGTGATCCTGGAAAAGACAGTCCTCCACTGGACATAGTTAGCCACCGTCCTGGAGAGAGAAAGAGACATTCATTAAAATCTGATCTCATTATACATTAAATGTGCATGATGAGAAAGTAGAGCCCTCAAGCTCAATGTAGGCTCTGCTGTGTGTGTGTGTGTGTGTGTGTGGGGGGGGGGGGGGGGGTCCTTTTTCACCACCTGTCTTCGGAACCAGTTTCAAAGGTTTTTTCAAAGGAAACCTTTTTCC
>JBAMHW010000020.1:3660818-3671307 GCA_037177495.1 Rhadinocentrus ornatus | reverse complement strand
CACCAAGAGTAGAGAGGGAGGATTCTGGTTAGGTTAAACTTAATGAATTCAGACTTCAACACTTTATCAAATGAAACAATTTTTCTTCTTGCTTTTGATTAATGTTGCTGTGACTTCCACTTTCAGTTTGGATGCAACACAACACAGTATTATAGAAATAAGATATGTCTAGAGGTATGTGTGGGTAAAATAATTTAATATTTTGGCCAGTAAAAAATATGTTTGGCCGGTAGATGAAAAAATCCACCGGCCAACTTGGCCGGTGAGTCAAGACGTTAATTTCGGACACTGCGTGTGAGGGGAGTGGTGGCATTTAAAGTACTTTAGTCGTCGGGGCTGATAAGGACAGGAAAATACCTTACATACCTTTAAGTCTGATGTCAACATGCTGCCGCAACCAAGGGTAGATGCCATACGAGGATGAATCTTCAGGAATTGGGTTCTCCTTTAACCAACCTCCACAAGAGTAACTGTAGAAGTCCTGACAAGGGTTTACAGAGCGATCCATTTTACTGAGAATAGACCCCGCTACGGAGATGAGAAAAAAGTTTCAACAATGAAAAACTTTCAGAACACATCATTAAACAAAGCAAATTCATTTACTAATTCATTCTTACCTGCTTCAATGCATTCTGGGGTCAGACAGAACTCCTCCTGACTGGATTTTTGAGAGACTAAGAGAGAAGAAAGCAACTGATGATGAGGGTAACACAAAAGACATCTTCACAGTTACCATGTTTCACATAGAAAGAGTACAGCGGACTATTTGAAATGACTTAACAGGTTTAAAACTTCAGTCAGAGACTTTGTGCGTCGACAAACCGTATCACTGGAGAAGTTGGTGAAGGTGCTTCTTAACATAAATCAGACTTCTCTGCTTCCTTCTTGCTAACAAGAGCTCATGAAAACCACAGTTTGCTTATTAAGATTTAAAGAATATGTTACCTAACATGACTTTTGTAAAAACTGCTGGTTAAAATCCTCAACATATTAATTTTGAAATTATAAAGATCTTTTAATTAAAGCAGTATATACAGGCACTTGCCTTTTTAACCTGAAATGGCCAAAAAGGATGTTGAAATTAACAAATTTAATTGGGAGCCCTTTAGCAGCTTTCCATCACAGGAAATCCATCTCAGTGATGCCTCTGATCTCGTTTCTTCTTTCTTTTTGCCAAAGTACAGCTGCTCTTTAAAGAAGTCAATCTAGAAGATCACCATAAGATGAACACATCCGGATGCTTTGTGTGCAGAAGCTTGTCTCAGAGTGTCTGTATAAACACAGGGACTGCCAATAATTTGAAAGAGGTGCCACACGTTCAAGCATGTGCATTGTAAATATTCAGTGCCAACTACCGAAACACAACACAGAAAAGCTCAGATTACTATGCAGATAGTGTAACTTCATGCTCTTTATGCCAAGATCCTGCTGTACCTTTACCCAGCAAATGCACATCTAAAAAATAAATAGTTTTTGTACCTGAACGGTAACAGATGCACTTAACCTCTTAAAACCTGAGACCCCCAATTGGGGGACTTTAAGAACCAATGGCCATTTTGGAGATCTCACCAGAACTGTCTGTACAAAAACTTCTCATTTTGTTGGCCTTTGCAGAGATATTGTTCACATTTTGTTGTGTGATCTAACAGAACTACAGCTGCATCATTCCTATTGAAACTTTCCTGAAACTTTTTTTCTTCGTGCTTCATTTATTTTTCAAAATTAACACAAATGCTTTTTAAGAACAAATCTTATAAATCTTCCCTGCGACTACCAATCACATACACAAATACAAACTCAAAGTGAAACAATACCAGCAACACTTTTGCTGCAATTTCAGATACAGCTTTGCACAGAAATAGATATTTAAGACAACAACTTTACAAACAGAAACATCTGAATAAAGGGATTAAATCAGAAAAACAACACAGTAACTCTGTATTTAAATGAAAATGACTCCTACACTGCATTCATGAAAAGACTGTGACGAGGGCAATTTTCTTTCCATTTTCATCCACAGTAATGAAAATGCAAATAACTCTGCTATGACAGCTCCTGCCTTACCCACTGATATGTAGGTGTACTGGAAGAATTTCTTTTCCTATTAGTCCATAAAAATATCAGAGTGACATGGTTGTGGCAGAGTTGGTACAAAGTGTTTCTCTTTATGTAAATGCTCCAAGAAAACAATAATTCAGCCAAGATATATACTTCCTCTGTCATTTCTGGCAATTTTGATGCAAAGGTACAAAACTGTTATTTGCTTTTGTTTGGCAGAGATGAAATAGTCCCAATTTGGATACAGTACAATTAATAGATGTTGAGTGAATCAGCTGGGATATTACACCAAAACTGTCATGCAAGTGAAGCTCAGATCACATCTGACCTGCAGTAGGTTCATTTTAGGTGTAAAGATTACATGACTATTATATGGTCATTACTCACACATGTCGAAAGTACAATTTTGCAGTATTTTACCTACTAAACTTGAGTAAAGAAAGTACTGCATTTTCTGCTACTTTGTACCCCACATAAATCCATTAGAGTTTACACAAAATACCTTTAAATTACTTTTATCCGATGTTTAGTTTAACATCACAACCTTTGACTGGAGCTGTATGAGAAGTTTTTCTAGTAATAATACACAGGAATGACATCATGTTTATTTAAATTTATGGTCTAAAATGTTATATATATTTATAAAATATATATTTGGCTGAGTATTGCAGGCTCTGGTGCAAATAAGCATAAAGTTCCTAAGTATTTTTAACACAAGCTGATTATCACTTGTTTCTAATCTTTTACAAGCCATGTGTAAAGAGTGAGTGCTTTCCATGAATATTTCTCCTTTTATACTTGAACTGGGCTGCAAGCAGAACACAAAAAAACAATAAACCACCCATTGTTTACGTCAATTGAAATGCGACCACAGGTTTAGCCATTCATTTCCCTTCATTGAAGGTAAGCCTCTTGTCAGAAACCACTTTTGTGTGATGTGGCTCTGTGCCAGACAGAGGCTGCATGAAGCCATGAAGTGATCGGACAAATTTAGAAACCAAATTCCATCGTGAACGGATGACTAGAGCGTTACCCAGCTGCGCCGCAGTGTCTGACCTCTGAGGTCGGCTGCTCCTGTTGCCTGTGAGAGTTGCTTCATGTTATGGTCATTTTAAGTATGAATGCACAAACTCATAACTTCAACCCTGTGTGACCTGCATGGGCTGGAACTAACTTACCAAACCCCCCTTCTCTACCACCACCTCATCTCATCTGAAACCGGTGCAGACACAAATGTCTGAGGCTTCAGTGTCAATGCTATTGTTCATAACTAAGATGCCAAAAGCAAGCCACTAACATAGACATGGATGTAGACAAACACATGAAAGAGTCACATTTCCTTCAATGAAACCAAACACATATCAAAGCCTCCACTTGGCATTCCTGTGTCTGGTCTTTCGCATGACCAGAGACTTGAGGATGGTTTCCATTAGAGTGGGTGTGTGGGACTGCATCCATAGGCACTAGCATGATTACATTTCAGTGCCACCACAAGAATGCTGACTTCCCTCAATAACAAAAAAACAAACAAAAAACTTGTCCTACCCCAGACCAGCACATGAGCCCCTCCCAGCTACGACCATCCTCACAACCACACCATCAAAACTACAGAAATTGTTTCCATGAACTCTAAAAGGAACAGTTGAACATTTTAAGAAACAAGGTTATAACCAATAAGAGGTTAAGTTCAGCCTAACGTTTAAAAAAGGGGGAAACAGCTGGCCTGTGTTTGTACAAAGATTTGCAAAAATGTATTAATAAATACAACCTCCTTTCTATAAATTTTAGACATTTAATTAAGGAAGAAAAAAAAAGAATCAGGCTTCTTATTTCTAAAAAGAGGTCAGAGAAAGATTTAGTCACAAAAATGCTCAAATTTTCCACACTCAAGATGTCTGAGGACCTTTGGTTCACTTTTACTTCAGCAAGACAGTGGTATTTACTATCCTCACGCGTTAAAGACTTAAGTTTTGTTCGTGTGTACACTTTTAATTTCTCCTGGTTATCTGAGATGGTCATGAACTTAGAAGTTTAAAACCTAAACCCAGGTTTAAACAGAAATCAAGGCATTGTACTTGTCTCTACCATAATTGACAGTATGCTGTTTTTAACATGCACCACTTTCTTTACATGTTATGTATTTCTCAGCTCAGACTGTAATTACAACCAACAATTTTTGCAACCAAGTGATTACCCTCCACCACCTTTCAAACCTCTCACAGAATTTTGTTGAACTGTCACAACATGCAATCAGTGATATGATTGATAATCTCTCATTTTTGCACCGGCTGCGCTGGGTCGCTGGGAACTCTCTACACCCAACTCTACAAGAAAAAGTCATGTTTGCCTCCCTTTTAATCTGCACTTTTTTTTAACAGTTTTGTGCTCGCCCTCTAATAGGTCTCATCACAGCTTTTTTTCTAAGGGATCATTACTTTTGCTCTGATAATGTCAGACCTAGGTGATGCCTGGATAAGATGGAAATTCACCTTCCTTTCCAGTTCTGCACTCATCTCCCACACTTGCATCTTTAAACAAATATTGGTTTTGCTTCTCCGAGCCCTGCAATCACCACTAACACTTCTCTAGACACACAACCTGTCTCTTCTCTGGATGCAGGTTGTGTGTCACCCAGGCAGGATGTGAACAAGTAAGCTTTTTTCCCAACAAATTAGCAGAATTAGCCTTTTCTCAGACCCCATCTAGCCGCCGTACATTGACCTCAGGAGTAAGCTTATCTGACACGGTTCCAGTTTTCAGAGTTTGATCAATGAGATTCTACTTCTTATGAAATCCCACTTAGTCCATGTTTCCTGGGTTGCTAGTTTAACGGCCTTGGCTTTGTTTGCTTCCTCTACCTGCTGCTACATTCCACCTGGACCTGTTGCTGGCACAGTTAAAGCACTGTGTAGAGCTATTATTTCTTTTCATTGTTCGGTTCAGGTGGTGGTGTTTGTTTATGTTGGAATGGCACATGTGACCTATTTTCCCTCAGTCATTGGTGGCGGGGTTAAGAGGAAGTGCATTTAGGTATGGAGGTAACACAGGTGTTGGGTGACGGGAGGCTGTACGTTTTTTTACCGCTTTAGAACATGTCTTATAACGCTTGATAACATCACAACGGGTGGTTTGATAACTTAAACTTCCATTGTGGACTTTAAACAGTCATTGGTCATGTTCATATTTTCTCTAGTAAATAGGAACACACCCGGAACTTGCGTTACAGTCTGGACATTGATTAAATAAAGCGCGTTATCACCAGGATCCCCCGCACCCAAAGCGCCTAAAATGGTAGAGCTGGAAGGTCGCTACACACTGCTTACAGATAACAATGTCTTCTGCATTATTCACGGGTTAAAAGTTGAGAAAGTTCCACAAAGAAGAATATTCTCCTTCTTAAGTTGTGTCTTTCCCCATTTCTACCCCAGTTGGTAAATAAAGAAACGTGATCAGAATAGAGATCAAGTTGTATAACTTAAAGGATTGATTTAAAGTAGTTATGTGAGCATGTGAATGCAGCAGGGTGCAGGGGAATTTATGTGCAATTAAATCACCAGGAGTTAGAAAAGAGATCCAATGAATGTGCAAATCAAGATGACTTTTGTATTACTATTAATTGTGCAGCCCTATATGCTGTGATCTCAGTTTCTATTAGTTAGGGGGACACAGCATCAACAGATCAAAAGTGATTGATCAGTGAATCAAAGAGAATCTGACTCGACTGAATCAGAAAATTAACCACAGATATGCAACATTATGACTGAAATCTGCTTACTTGTCAGCATGAAACATCAGGAAAACTCACATGTTGTCACATATTATGTCTTTGTTATAGTTGTATTTTTAGCTGGACTTGGAAAGAAATCTTTATCTTATCCTGGACTATATTTCATGTACAGTACAGTACAGACCACTCTGCCACAAAAATTCCTGCAGATAAGTTGACATTATGCAGCAAAAACTAGAAATACACTAATTTCTTTACATTTTTTCAGAGTAGTTTGACTCCTGTTGTGCCTTACAGAGAGCATGGCTTTCTCTATTTGAATGTGGGCGTGTATGAAACCTTGTATGACCCAAAAATAGTTTGATACAAGTTACCCACGAGCCCTCCACAAGGCTCCCACCAGTGTGCAGTGTTATGACTATAATCTGAGGACAGAGAGTGTACTGTACCATACGTTGAATTCCTTACAAATTATAATGTAGGATAAAGGGAAATGTGTATTTGTGTAAGTGTGTGTGTATTTGTGGACTTACCCAGTATGAGAGCAAGCAGCAGAGCAAAGCAGAGACACACACACATGGCCAGAGCTATCTTGTAGCGACGATTGCTGCCCTTCTCGGGTTTAACCCCACCACCACCTAAATGCTCCAGCTCCATGGTTTACTGTGTCACACACTCACACAAATGCAATAAAAAACAAAAACAAAAAAATCTAAAACAAACAAATTAACAAACAAAAAAAAAACTTAAGTCAAGTGAGAGAGCATGCACAGAGCAACTTACCAAAATAATAATAATTACAAAAAAAATGCAGAAATAAAAAATAATAAATTATAAACAAAATTAAATCCAAAATAAGATTAGAAAGATTTTAAATAAAAAAAGCTCTTTTTTTGGCTCAGTTTCCCCAATCTGTCTTGCTCTTTGTGCTGCTATCTGTGAGCAGCTCCTCTAACTTCACCCTTGGCTCTTCAAACTCTTCCTCCCATTCAAACCCAAACACTCCTCCTCTCCCCCAACAGTCCTCCCTCCCTCTTTTAGTGCCTTCGGGAAACAAAGACCAGTTCTCCCATTGGGAAGAATGATAGACCATTTATTAAAAGTCATAGTTGAAACCAGAGCCGTATCTGTGGATCTGGTAATGGCTGCAGCATGGATGCAAAATGTGTTTAATCTCATGTACAAACGTTTCTGCTCAAAATGTTTATCAGATCAGAGAGTCACTGGACTGGAACAAAGTTAGACTCAAGCACAGGACACTGATTACAATAGATTAATCTGATGATGATGTCGCCTGTAAAAACACATCAGAGGTCTTTCTTTGAATGCCCAGAGGTGGTGATGGTGGTGACACTTCAGCTCCTGATTGGCTGTCAACCTCGCCAATTCTTTGTGGTAAGAGTTCTTTCTGCACGTGCTCATTAGGGTTTGGGGTGTTGGCCACAAAGTCCATATACAGTCAGGACTTCCTGTGCTACTAAAAGAAAAAAAAAACTAAACAAAAACCTATTCATCAAGCAGAAACACAGACCACGATGCTATTGTTCACCATTATGACTCAAAGTCACTCATGTCCCGTTTATAACTTATGGTGTTAATCTCAACCGGGTCCAGGCTTATTCTGCTCCTCTTTTACGCTCCAAATCTAGGCTGAATTAGCTTTCTAGAAACTTATTGAAAAGCTAGACCACAGAGTCTTCCTAATAACAATAAAAATAATAGTGGACTAAGTTTGGAATAATCGTTTGGTAAAATGCAAATCAGTTTTTGAGTTGTGCAAAACGTTTGTCTATTTTTTATGCCTGCAAACACAAAGAAGAGCATTTAATTATGTTTGTGTTTCTTAGACAAAGTATGTACATTTATAGACTGATTTCAGAACCAAGAAAAATTTCAAATTTACATCTATTGTCAAGTACTGACTTCTGTTCAAGGCCATAACAGATAAATCCATGTTTCTTTCCCCTCACCTGGATCAACACCGGGTAGGGGAAAGCTTTTTTTTTTTATTATTCTTTTTAAATTAACACCATGGCTGGTCCCATGGTTAGTTTAACCATGTTTTTTCTGGTTTGTCAAGTTTCTAGATAACTGCTAGTTGTTTATTTTCTTACTCCTGTTTCCAGTGAACAAAGAATTAAACAGAAAATAACTTGCAATATAATCTCACTTTATTAATTAATCTTAACGGCTTATTTATTGTCATCGTAGGGATGACATTTATTTTAAATCATGACAAAAGTAAATCAAGAAATGAAGCCTGTAACATAGATTATCTGACAGGTACATACTAAACAATTCAATTCAATGTAGTTCATTAAATTTCAATTGCAATGTCAATTTTATTATGTAATCAATCAATCACAGGGCCCCAAGCAATCTCACATGAATCCCTGAAGGCATACTTAATTTTTCCAAGTTCCTCCTTCTTACTTGCCTGCTTCAACATATTCCAAATATAGTGATGTCAAGCACATGTCAATACTATGTTTAGTGCCACAGAGAGATGTTTGAAAATAGTTGTCCAGAAGCCTTCATGGTAAGAGCAAGACCAAAACATGGGTGTCATATTTGCTGGCGGCATAAGAAATCTATTACAGGCATCAGAAATATTGGAATGTGTGTATATATATATATATATATATTTGTATAGTTTTACCACTGGTAATATATAACTGGTGGACAACCCTAAATTGCAACAAGATGTACTATTACAAATATTAAGTTAGTGCGCTTCTTTTTTTTTTAACTATACAGGCATAAGCATTTAGGCAGAATGTAAGCTAATTCACATTCTCCAGAGGTTGTAGCCTTAATCCAGACATTCCTTCTGTGCCATCATGCGACTGTCATTTGAGTTAAAGTTAAAGTTTTTTAATGGACAGATTATTGTAAAAGTTGCTACAGCCATTCATGGTCCTTAGAGGATGAAGCCTTTTTCTTCTGTTTTCCTCCCTTCTTTTTAATGTGAATCATTTTTGTTTTCATTGTAAAATTCCCCAAATCCCTTAATGTAATGTCAAATCTGATTTATTAATTTGTGATCCCCAGAGGAGGAGTAAAGCTGCTGCTGATTCTCCACAGACTTCTTGAATTGGAGTAAAGCTCTTGGCTTTTTAGTGCAGTTGCATTTTTTAATTTGTGTGTTGGGGGAGGGGGTGAAGGCAGCTGTAGTTGACTATCCTCTGACTATTTAAAGTGGAGACTTTTGTAAAAGCTGGTACATTCATGGTCCCCAGAGGAAACAACTGACTGATTTTCCCATTACTTTTCATTGGGTTTAATTAGTCTTTATTCTAAAAGACGGCAGAAAGATTCTGTTGAATTTGTTACAGTTCTGATCCAGACAGGATGAAGGATACTGACTTTAGTGATTATCACACTACTTTATTAGTCACCATTAAAGTTTAAATTAATATTACCTAGTGTATACATTATGTCGGCATAAAATGCAAGTTTAAACTTTGGTAATGAACTATTTGCACATATTTTGCCATTTCCAACAATCATTAAATGCTAACTTGTTAGCACGAGAACACAAAAAGATGATTAAACCTGGGAAATAATATAAAAAACCGTCAAGACATTGCAGAGATTAATCAGGGGCCTATTTCTCAATATGAACCTGTCTGCCAGAACATGCCTTTTTTGTCCTTTCGCTCCCTCCTCTTCATATTTCTCCAATGTCTGTTTTATATAAACATCCCTCCAGGCTGTCATTGGAACAAGATAAGTAACAGGAACACACATGTGAGGACACTTGAACAATCTGTTTGCACAGACTGCAAAGAAAAAAGAAAAATCAGCTTTTGAAGAACCTTATCTTAACTCAGGCACACACAAAAGACATCAAGTCATGCATGCTACATGCCCTAGTCCAGTCACGCTGAACTAATTATTGCACAATGATTAAGTTTGCAACCACACAACCTGCTGACAGAGGTGTCTCCTCTTCTTTGGTAAACACACCTCATTTACTGTTGAGTATTTACGTCTGTAGGAAACACCCTTTCAAATTACAATGTGTCTTCTCTCGCTCACACACTTAGGAAGTGTAAACACTTCTTAACTCCTTCATAACGCCAGAACAACTGTGCGGTTTGGAGCGTTACTAAAAGTGTAGCCTTTGTCCTTTGTTGCAATGCCCGAGGAAGACAATGGGCTGGAGGTATGTGGAGTATAAAATTAGAAAGTTGCTTGAGAATCTCCAGAGAGCGTCAGGCTCCCTGCATATAATTGTTTTTAACACACATTATCCTGACAAACCACAGCACCCTTGATTTCAATTGCACATACACTGTGTTCCAAATTACTCTGCATAACAGTTTTAAAACTATTACAATTCCAGGCTGTACTGAACCAACATGTTTTATCTGTCCTACTTATTGGATTACATAGATAATTTTTCTAAAAACATTTTTTTTTCCCCCAGATCGAGTTCCATGTTAACATAAGAGCCCTTCTTTGACATCACCTTAACAACACTCTGATCATTGAACTTTGAACCTTGAAGTCCATGGATATTCTCTGCCTGGATCTCATTGTAAGTTAATTGCCACCAGAGTCGCTGTATGGACCCTCATAGATCTTCCTTTTTTTTATTTATTTATTTATTTATTTTTATTTTAAAACCTGTCTTGTCCAGCATCATAGCAAGCAAAATGGTAGTCTGGTTGCTGTATTGTGCCAAACAAATTTGCTTTG
>JBAMHW010000020.1:3637048-3660718 GCA_037177495.1 Rhadinocentrus ornatus | reverse complement strand
GGATCAGCCTGTAGTGTGTTTTTCCACTTTCATTTTGAGTGTGACTCCAAATCCAGACCTCCATGGGTTAATAAATTGTGTGATTTTGTTTTTCAGCACGTCCAACTATGTAAAGAACTAAGTGTTTAATACGAATAGTTCATACATTCAGATCTAGCATGTGTTATTTTAGTGTTCCCTTTATTTTTTGGGAGCAGTGCATTTCTGAACCATTGCAACTGTTTTTCTTTGTCAGCATTGGTTAAGGGTAGCTGAAATACAGCTTTATGTACAACTGTAGCCTACGGACTTTTTTTACATGGAGACACCAGCAGCTTCAAATACTTGCTTGCTGCTCATTGGGGGCTTTTTAAACAGCTGCTCTTTTAATATGATGAATTTGCCCGATGGAGACTTTCCTTAATGTGCCTTTATCAAAATAAATGCTTAACAGTATGATGCTCTCACGTTTGTCTTTTATTCTCATACCTTTCAGAAGACATTGCACTAATTCACCCTTTTCATTTGCAGAAAGAACATCTTTATTATCTTAGTACTTCTTCCAATAATGCCAAGAGATCTGTCCATGGATTTTCTTGGCCTAATGCATGACCGGCAATTGGTAAAATACCAAATTATTTTACATGCAAGATTTTCTCTTGTACTTTAACTAAAAGGCACATGAGTAATAAAGAGTAGCATAAGTAACTTTTATTGCAGCTTAGAAGCACTTTGTAAAGTTCAGAATAGTTTTACTGTTCATGATTTTAGTTTTTCTGTTCTTTTTAATCTTTCTTCATGTCCTTTCTCAGTCAGTTTTATTATTCAGACTCCTTTATATTTGGAGCAATGCATCAAAGTTGATAAAACGTAACTGTATATAAATGTATCCAACTTTGTTAAATAGATGCAGCTGCTTTGAAAATATATTTTCCTCTAACATAAGTAAAGAAATAAAGTGGAAATGAATTAAAGCCACAGCACCAGCTTGCCAGTTATTCAAAGACTGACACACGTCCCATTAATAGGAAAAAAAACATGGAATATGTTAATCAATTTTCCAGATTGAGTGTACCTAAATTAAAATCAGTCCTTTATTCCACAATTATGACAAATCAACTTTTACAACCAGATTGTAAACAGTGAGAGGTCAAGAGAATGAAAAAAAAGCTATTCCTGTCTGAAATGTCTGAAGAGAAAAGTCCCTTTCCCTGTAAAATCTGTAGATTTTACACCTATAAACATGCTGATATCAGGAGAGATCCCTTTACTAAATAAATCATGATGAATATTAGGTACTGCATTTTTCCAACAGTGATAAGGTGTTGAATATCAAGATATTTCCATGCATTCAGCCATAAAACAAAGGCTTTTTTAAGTTCTTTGTGAAAACATGTACGTATTATTAATTTTTGTCTCTCCATCGCTGCAACAGCACAACTTGGTCTTTTCAAATCAAACTCATAAAAACAACTTTTTCACTCAAACTTTAAGCACAAACACTTCAGATTTTAAAATATTAAGATTGTTTTTGTAAACAGCCACATGTGACGGTGCGTTACAGGAAGTGCATCATTTACTGTTCATATGTGCTTTTTTTTCCATATGATGGCAACAAGGTGAAAGAAAGTTGTTTTTCTTCAGTGGTGGTCCAGTTTAAAGGCAGAGCAACATTCAGTCTGAAGGCAGCAGCAGCGTCACTGGGTGATGCAACTTGACCCCTCTGCTCACAGTTAAATGGTCCAAACATCTCAAGTACATCCTGAGGTGTCAAACCCTCTGCAAACCGCTTCTGCTACCGTGCTGTGACCATCCACAGGCCCAACGCCACGTTGGCTGCCAGCAGGGCACTGCCTGCCAGCAACAGGAAGAAACCAATTAACTCCCGCTTCTGGCGGT
The DNA here is from genome assembly GCA_037177495.1 of Rhadinocentrus ornatus. NCBI lineage: Eukaryota > Metazoa > Chordata > Actinopteri > Atheriniformes > Melanotaeniidae > Rhadinocentrus > Rhadinocentrus ornatus. The sequence continues at coordinate 3,658,840 of JBAMHW010000020.1, read as the reverse complement.
CCGTTACCACGGTAACCAGTGTGGCCTCCAGCAGGGCGTTCAGCATCCACTGACCATCCAGAGCGAAGCAGGGCACCGAGTTTACTACGGCTAAAGCACCAGAGAGGGACACCACGTATCTGAGATTCAGGGAAGGTCAGGAAAATGCAACGATTACAGGAATATTCCATCCCTCCTACTGGGAGAGCAGGTTTACGTCCAGTAATGCTTCCTGACAGCATCTGAGAAGTGGAAATTACTGCGGGGCTAAGTTATGGCTTGTTACAAAACATATTAAAACAAAAACATATGGCTCCTTAGTTACCTTCTGTTATGCCCTGATTATCAGTTTTCTTTTTCCAACCGACTCTTCTGTTGCATCTTATTTATAATACATGTTAGCCTGTTTCACCAGGGAGGCAATAACATGTTATTATTTACTGAAATACTAACGCATTTAATCAAATGAGTATTACTAAAACCCACATAAGCAGCAGAAAATGGATTGATATACTAAGAAAATTCAACCAAAATGGCTTCAAGTACTTTAAATGTTTGTTTAATGTGCTACTGTACGCAATTACCATCTTGTAACACTCAGTGACAACTTGCTGTTCAGAAAAGGTCTAAATAGTCAGTCCATGACACTGTTGTACTTATAGCCACATTACTCATTTGTTAAGGAGACAAAAACCAGCTACAAATGATTAAAAATGCAACTAACCAGATTTTAAAGTGCTGACCCGCAATTAAAAGTTTAAATTAGCTTCTCAGGCTTTTGTGAAGAACACAGAGCCTTATAACTGCCAGATATTGAGCTGTTATCCAGATAAATAAACATGTAGTTAAACTAAAAATGAACCATGTTTGTTCCTAAAGTACATGTCAACTGAGGATTTATTTTACCCTTTACTGCATTTAAAAAGTGACAGAAACTTTGTTTACTCTGAAAGCCACATCCATCTCCTTATAATAACTGGAGGCAAGTCCTCCACTAATAAAAGGATACTTGCAAAAGGTCTCCAAGAAAACGGGCAGGTCCAGGTGGAGGAAACCAAAGCGGGGGATGAAGTTGGTCAAACTCACTGGTAAAGACAAAACAGGAAATACAGAGGTGATCATTTCCTGAATCTCTCCTAAATATGCTTAAACAAGACATCAAGCCTCCTCTTGCTAATTATAGGAGTCAGCTCAACACCTACAGCATCCAGTCAACAGTAATTATGTGGATATTACTGTTTACAGTTTGCTGCAGGTGGTGTGAGACTTTCTTCAAGGAAGGAACTTCAAAAACTGCATCTTAAAAGAAAGATTTTATACAGAAATGATAACAATTCAAGTCAGATAAATCTTAAAGTGTTCAATTTATGATTTAAAGTTGTAGACGAAGTGGATCATAAAAGTGAGGAAGGTAAAACGTGGACGTACCAGCGTGCTGCAGGTGCGGCGGATAACCCACAAACAGCATGTGTGTGTTGGGAGGGTGTGTGACACGGATGAAGCGAGTCTGGTTCTCCAGGGAGGGAGTGACACAAATGCTGGCGGCGTGCGAGTGTGTGGCGCAGTCATCGTCGGTACGACACACTCGTGTCCCCGTCACCATCTTGCGGACCGGCATACAGGCGTACTGCAGCCACAGAAAACCACACCAGAAATTTTAATTCTCTTCATGACGGTTAGCTTTTGTTTCCATTTTATTTGTCCACTCGACACCCTCGCCTGCCCCCACCAAGTGAACTTTTTGTAATTCCTCGCCGACTGCTCACATATTCCTATCCATTTATTTCTATTAACACCCAATAACAGTACAAACTTACTCATCCAAGGGCTGCATTCACGTCACAAATACTGACACATAATTCACAAAAAATTTCTTTAAGACCTGTTTAAGTTTTAGATCAGCATCCTAAAAAAGTTAAAAGTTTTAGACAGACACAGAGACAAAGAAATGAGAGCAGCAGTGAGTTCAATTTTCTTCTTTTGATGTTTAACATTCACTTTTTAGCAACAGATCTGTTGTGAGGCTGCAAACTGCCTCGCAGCCAATCCCGCATCACTAATGCAGAGACCACGCATCGAAGATTATAAAATGTGAGGACACAAGCCTCGGCTGCAGCTCTCTTACCCGCACCGGTCATTACAGTTATGAGGTGGTGATGCTGAATGATGACGACAGGCATTAAAGTAAAAAATAGAAATTTTCCTCTGGTTGTCTTGACAACAATTGCACATGTACATGTTTACTTACACTCCGGTAAGAACAAAAATCTCATCCAAGTCACTTTTTTTGATAACTGAGTTTTTCTAGAAAATCAAATCTGGACCTATTATTACAGCCAAACTAAAAACATCAATTCCTGCAGCAGATCACACAGACCCCCACATCACGGAGTCAGTCTGGGATTATTTCATGTAACTATACAATTACATGAAAGGGGAAAAAAGAAGACGGTGACAGACAAAATGCAAAGCAGAGCTGAAGCAAATTTAGCTCAGCATGTAGCTACAATCTCAGGAAAACCAGAACTAAATAAAGGAAGTAATATTAAAATGCAGCTCCCATGATAAACCCACCACCAAAAGCCTGTTTATCTGTGTGTGTGTGTGTGTCACCTCTCTCTCCCTGCTATTCTTGCCCTGTGGTTTTATGTAGGAGAAGCAGAGGTCTGTCAGGCTGTTGTTGCTGCAGCAGTCTATTGTTCCATCTAGACGCTTAAACGCTGCCGGAGAAAGAGGACAAATAAAAAGCAGCAAGTGGAAAACAAAAAATTACTTTCAGCTGGAACGATAAAGACTACAACGGCGTATCACACACTCCTGACTCCAGATGAATCACTAGTTTCTATAGTAAAACATAGAAACAGAGAGAATGTGATGACAATAATATAATCATAGCCACAGAGTCGAGATAAATCCGGGGATTGTTGTAAAAGTCAAAGTCAAATTCTGGGCAACATGAAGGTGCAGCTGTAGCAAACAGATATTTTATTTATTCATGAATATGATGTATAAATGGGACCAAAATGCTTCACTGAAGAGAAAAAAGAAGATTCACATCAGAGACTGAAAGCTGGAAAGAAAAAAAAGGCTGAAACTGCTGATTATAATAAATGTAATTCATATTCAGTGCATTAAAATTATGTTTTCAACAAAGAAAATTAATTTTTTAGCATCTGTTGCCAAATAAAGGGAGCAGCTTAAGTAATTATAGACCACGGGGAAGCAGCAGGAGCTCTGATTGGCCAGCGGTTGAGCTCTTATCTCACATGAGTTGATCACTGGCCAATCAGAGCTTCTTTTGTTGCTCCATGGGTCTGACCTAATTTCACACTGTACTGACATAAAACATTAAAAGCTATCACTACCCTTCTTAAAAAAAAACATTTTTCTTTTGTTTTGGCAAAGCTTTCCGTCACCCACCCCGTCCATGAGCCCAGCTGGGCTGCAGGCTGGCAAATGGGACGCAGTATCCTGTCTGTGGTGTGTGAGAGAGGTGAGACAGGCAGCTGGTCCAGTCCTCAACCCCCCTGACAGGACAGTCCTCCAGCCCCGTCACAATGTCCCCGACTGACAGCCCCCTGGGCCCTTCAGCTGCAGAGCCCTAGACCAAAGACACACACACAAGCACGAGGTTCAAATGGGGAAAAAAGGTCACACTAGAAATGTTTCATGGTTTTAGTTCTGCAAGCTTCAGCTGTTGGGAAGCTGTGGGAGGGAACCTGGACCATTCCATTTCTCTGCTGCTGTTAACAACAAATGATAACTAGTTGAACAAAACCTATTCATTTATCCTTCTAACGCCTAGATTATTGGTCTTTACCACAGATTTACGAGGGGAATATTTACACGTACATGAGCTTTCCGAAGTAAATCATTCATCTGTTCATGGACCAAAGAGAGTTACTTCCAAAAATAGTCAAATTTCCTCAAGGTATTATATCAAAAACCTGCAGCTCTGACCTGCACCACCTCGGTGACCAGCGCCCCAGCTCCAGTGGAATACATGGGAAACAGGAAGATGGGCAACAGGAAGAGGAGGACCAGCGCTACCACACACAGAACAAAGTTGTGCCACACGCCTAAAGACAGAAACAGACAGAAAAAAGGAGATATTTTACTTTTTAAAACATGGATTCGAGTATGTTAACAGGACAAATGTTCATTCTCTCTTTAAGAAGCAGTCAGAAAACAGGCTGCACAGAATAACAGCACAAACAACCTGCTTCATTTGAGCACTAAACTGCATGCAACATTATTTAATCTCATCAAGCTCATTTTTTATTTCCTTTTTCAGGGTAGCCTCAGTTGTCAGATTATCAGACAAAAATGAAGTAAATTAATGCATCAATAGATACAGCAGCATAGAGGTAAACAAAAACACAAGTTATCTCTACCCCGCACACTGACTTTCTATTGTCAACCGCAGTAACTGCAACATTGTTTACTGTACATGTTTCTGATCACTTATAATAGTTATTACACATCTTACCGTCTACCTCATGAGTTTGTTTTGCACAGCTACTTATTTAATGCCGAATCATGTAGCACACTGCACATGTATGCACATAGATTATTTACTGCTTTTTTAAATCCTATCTTTATCTTTTATCTAGTTTTTTGTAAGTTGTTTTTCTTCTATTTTATAATCTTTATGGCATTCAGTGCAGATGGCAAAGTAGGAATTTCATTGTTCGGGGAAACTTACTGGGTAAATGACAATAAACACTTTGACTCTTGACTCTAGAATCTAACAGTGCTGGGAATAAAACAGATCTACAGCAACCGAGCCTTTTCTCATCTGCATATCATTCTCTCAAGTTGGTGTTAAAACAAACACAGAACAGAAACTATTTGCATATTCACACTTTTTCCCTTCAGGTAATGTTTTTTTTTTTTTTTATTACAGTTACTATGTTACTGTTTACCCAATATCTCACAACACCAACTCAGCTTGTTTTTGTCATCGTGTGTCAGAAAACATCTTGTTTGCTCCATTTCTGCCATAGAGGACCTTTTTTTTTTTCTTTTCATGCAGATTTGTATCTTTTAGGCCACTTTGTCTTTGGCTGCTGCTCATTTAAGCAAAGTGAATTTAAGCTTTCTGGTGGATAGTTTGACAGGCTGTAGCTTCCTCATAAATTGATGCTTAAAACAGAGGTCTCTTAGCAACATAGTAGTGATGGCGATCTTTTTAAGTTATGAAAATGTGATGTATAATGCTATCACGGATCACTCATCGTGGGTTTACAATCCATACAGGTTTTGTGGCTTCACGAATAAAAATGTGATGGACTGGTGACCCGTCCAGGGTGTACCCTGCCTCTCACCTGACACAATGCTGGAATGGGCTCCAGCTTATCCCGCGACCCGTAATGGAATAAGCGGTACAGACAATGAATGAATAAATAAATAAAAAATGGCTGGAAAACCTCTGTAAATCACCTAAATGGTATTTAGCAAACTGAATTAGACAATACCCCCCCTGAGAAATTGTTTTTTGATCCAACTGTCCAACAAACAATAAAAAACAATGAAAGTATTCACATAGAACCTTTTTATTTTTCATCTCTGTTTCCAAATTGATTCACATAGTCCCCAAAAAATTTAAATATTCTTAACTAGTCCTCACGCCACAATGCCGACAATAAAAGTTTATTGTTCCTTTAAATGTCCGTAAGTAAATCCTTTGGCATGTTCTGAAGCTACTAACACAACCATTCACAACAAGATTGTATGAAGTCCTGATCCAGGAGCCCTGCTGTACAGTCTGCATGCTTCATACATGTTCTGGCTGTAGGATGTTGTGGCCAAACTGTAAACACAGCTCACTAAAAATAGAGATAGCTATACCATCTTAATTATGCAAGAAGAACCACAGAAGGAAAAACTCGTCATCTGATGAAGTCAAGACGACTTTTCAGTCCCAAGTCTGGTCAGAGCGAAATTAAAAACTAAAAATGCCAAATAAATTTACTGAAAAGTTTTCTTCACAAGAATAAATAACATGTTATGTTACAGCGCCTCGCTGCTCAGAGACTAACTCTGCTGTGGAGAAATAAACAAACACCACACAGAGATGTCACCACTCCCCTGATGGGAATAGCATCCTCTTCGCTTTGGCTTGTCACATGACTCGACAGGACGTCTAAGGATAGCGTCTGGAGTCACAACCGAGCTGGATTCTTGTCAGAAAAACCTGGAAAAACCTTTCACCAAAGGGTGACGGAGAGAGCATCACAGGAGCTCTTCACTGCCCTCCGAAGGCTGCAGATGGGGAAATGCAGGGATGTAGCGCCTCAGCAGCAACATGATAATATGCAGGGAGCTCAGCTGCCTTCAGTTCCCAGTGGTGGACACATTCAAGACAAAAATACTTCTAAATCTTTAATGAGCTACTGAACAAATGTCTTATTTTCATTTGTGATGTATCAGCACAAACAGTTATGATTACATGTGATGGTACTTTAATGCGAAATAATCTCCCTTTCAAAGTTATTTATTTCAATCTGACATTTTTTTAATCACACTAACTTGTTTCATGTTGTTTGAAGCTGGCAGGCAGTTTAATTGTAAACAGAGGTGTCCACCTAAACCACCTCCAACAGTAAATACTGACACGTTCATACAACGTACAATGGCTGACATTCATTTGGAAACTCTGAATGTCAGTAACACATTCAAATAAAAACTTCCTGGCAATGATTCAGAGGGTGTTTATACAAAATCTCTCAAGACTGTTAGAAGCTCTGATCCAGCAGAGGGCGCTAACCTCTCAGCAAAAGTAGCCGGTGCTGCAGCTGTTTCTTAGGTTGCTATTAAACTGCAGAAAGTTAAGGAAAATCATACTTGGAGGAGGAGGAGCAGCAGAAGAAGAGAAAGAAGAAGAAAAGTAGTAATAAATAAATTCCGTTTGTTGACTTTGTTTTGTTTTAACAGCAACAAACTGACTTGACTTCAAATCTTCTAAAGCTCTACAATAAACATAATGTTCATATAAATTATGATCATAACTACTAAAAATCTCTCCACAAACATCTGGCTGAAAATATATTTACAGGCCTACGAATGTAAAAATATGACTTCTAAGTGAAACAGAGTAACAGGACGATTTTAATCCACCTTTAATCCACATACTGGTGTTCTAAAAGCGGGTTTACTGGTTTAGTGGGCCATGTTAACCAAGACTAAACGGTAATGGTGGGTTTTCTGCTCCAAAATGGCTAATCTAGGCAAGTTAATACAGAAACATATACTGTGAACATTGCCTGGTAGGGAGTAGGTTTTGTTCAGGCTATGACCAACATATCTCCAGCAGAATGATCTGAGGGAAGGCCACCATATATGCAATACATCTGTAAACCACTTTGGCTTTAAGAAATGGACAACTCCATTTTAGTTTGGTTTTTTTTTGTCCAGATTTTTGTTGGGTAACTTCCCCATTTCATGGTTAATTGTCTGAAAGAGAAACACTTTGTTGTGTAATGTCATCATTCTGACATTTTGGCCTATGTCTCCAAGGATTTCTGATCTTCAGTTTTAAGTATTCCATTTCCAGGCCTGTTTATGGGGCGCTGTAGGTGGACTTTAAAGAGTTACTTTGCAGTCATCTGGGCCTGGTTCTGATGATGTAACCCCCCCTGGGATCCCCATCATCATCGTGCAGGCCCAGTTAATGCTCACCATGAGCTCCTTCCTGTCTTCCATTCCTTCCACGTCTTCTTATTGGCTGTGAAACAGGTATACCCCTGAGCCTACGGAAAGTATTGCCTACCAAAGAAATTTTTTTCTAAGTTGCAGATGAGAAATTCTTGACAGTCTGAAGTTTTTATAGTTTGTTAGTTTTAGTTTTTATACTTAGTGTTTTTTATAGTTTGTTAATTTTGTAGTTTTTTAAAGTAGTTTGCTTTCACTTGGATCCAGATGCGCTCAGGGGTGGACAGGTTACATCTGCTTAAAATGTAATGAAGAATAATCTTATTAAATTTAGGAATTAGATTACACATGCCAGCTGCAGGCTCCCAGGCCTTTATTGTCCACTTATGTGTTGACTTTGCTGGACATTGTCTGCCAAGCGTGATAGTGGGTGGTGGCAGATGCAGCTGTGTTTCCCCATCATGATTTCGGGGCTCAGTGTACGATGCCGTTCAAAATTTTGCCGTGGACGTGCGCACACTGGCTTAACCAACATGAGGTTGGTGTTTTGGAAGAGACAATGCTGGTTAAGACGTCGGAGGATTTAGAACTTCAAGCACAGGATTTGTTAAACCTCCTTTCTTGGAGTTTCTTTGGAATAAGCATCTGATATAACAATCCCACCCCAAATTTATTTGAGTAATCAATCTTTTCATTTATTTATTTATTTTTTCTTTGCTTAAATCATCACATACAGGGACCCTAAAACTGGAGATAATATCCATCTAATATTAGTGCTCCCACTCCACATTATTATATGCAGTTTATACACAACAGCTAGTTTAATATGGAAGAAGTTCACTAAAGTAAGTGCATGAAACTATATAGACAAATATATCTATCCATCTATAGATCGATATAGATAGTTATAGATATATTTAACAATAGTAGCCAGACAAATGGCCAAAAAAAAACATTCTAAATAAATATTTATATTTGCATTTCCAGTGTATACATGCATCATATGGAGCCATATGTGGGACAGCACACACTACCCCCAGAGACTGGATTGCATAAAGGACACAATGATCCTGTTTTAACTAAATAAACACATATACGGAGGTTTGGTGGTACCAAACCAAAAAGCAGACAGTAGTCTTTTCTCTCTTTTAAATTTTAATTATTAAACATCACAGAAGCTGCAATTTATGAAGGATAGGCATTTTTTTTGTCTGCTTGGTAATTAAAAGTGGTACCCATTTTTCCGGACAAGTGCCATGAGACAACCGAGTCTTTCACTGGCTGCCCTGATCACCTCGAACAGCAAACATCAGTCACATTCATGCATGAATACCTGCCAACCCTAATCAATTCATCAAGCTCCAATTTTCTTAATGGGAAGTGAAATGATTTCATGAGTTGTGACCGTCTGCTGCTTTGCAATAAATTCCACTGAGTGACCTTCATCACTAAAACAACATGCTTGTAATCATTGTGATTAATAGCTGTGATCACAGTTAAATAATCAGGCTGCTGTAGAGAGTGATCAGCAGATTGCTGGGTAAATCATTTTACCTGCACAGAAGATACGGAGCTGCTGAGTAGGGGAGACGAGGTTCAGGTGTGTTGTGAAGAGGTCCACAAACGCACCGGGATACACCACAAACACAAACATCCCAAAACCATTCACCCGCACCTGTTCCCTGCAAGGAGAAAACCATTTTTTCAAAAACAGGTGCATACATTCAGACATTTCTACAAATCTATTCTTTGACATGATCAATTTAAATAAAAATTTTGGACTCAAATGGAGCCAACAATGTCAAACAATCATGTTATGCTAAGGAAACCTGCAGTTTTCAAACATGCAACATCATGTATTTACACCATAAAAGGGGTGGTGTTAGCAGCGTCTGACCAATCGCAGACATGAAGAAACGCCTTGGAGGAGCAGACCATTATTCCTGAGAAAATATGAGGAATCTAAATGCATCATCCAGGCCAAAATTAACACTGTTGCCGCAGCAACAGCCAGGAAGGAATGCTGGCAGAAAATTGCTGACTCTGCTACTGCGTAAATTTGTGAAATTATACAATATTAATAATTAGACGAAAAAAATGGACAGCACTCTGGTCACGCAGTTTACTTTACTACGGGCTGAGCTTCCTCACTTTCCTTCATTTATTACCTCCGCCAAGGCAAACGTACATTTGTCTATCTGTTTGTTAGAACTTAACTCAAAAAGTTATGGCCAGGCTTTGGTTAGATTTTCAGGAAATGGAATAAAGGACCACATGCTTAGATTTTAGGGGTGATCCAGATTATCACCTGGATCCAAGATTTTTTTAAAGATTCTTTACTATTGGGATATAGGAGTTAGACCTTAAAAATAATTTCCACAATGACTGACTAACAACAAAAAAAAATGAATTTAATTGGCTTGGTGGAGGTCTGCGTTCTCAGTGCTTCTAGTTCCGAGGCTCAGCCCCGCCGCGTGAGTGCGTTTGTGTTGGAATATTAATTCCTCAGCATGACTGCACGAGTAGTTGTGCGTTCCATAAATTCATAGGTCTGCAGTTTCGCCATCTGCGACCATTATTATTAACCTCATTATGTACATAAGCATGGCTTGTGCTTGTATTTACACACATTCCTAAGTATAAGTACAAATAAATCCCACACTCGATGCACTCCATCAGTGAGTTGACATAATTGTTAAATGAGGGTCAAGACATGTAACTTTGCAGTGCTTGTCTAAGTTTAATGCTCTAAATATTGTTGCCCCAGAAGTTTTCAGGAAAGTGATACCAGTGGAAAAAGTGAGTACTGAGCTCTGTTTTGTGAACGATATCTATGTACAAATGTATTTGTTTATAAGCTATTTGCATTTAACTAGTTAATGAGGCAGCTCGCTATCTGCAGGTCAACTTCTTTGTCTATTATTGATACGCAAGGTGCTTAGAAAATCATTGATAGACAATTATTTACTACTAACTTAATAGGATTTTGAGTTACAAACACATAATATACCTGTTATTTAATTAAAAAGATTCCTTGACCAAGAATAAACCACAACCATGAAGGGCAAATTATAAAATGGATTTACTACTGAGGTGCCTCTGCTGTCACACAAACTACGACTACTTTGTTTAAAAGGCAAAACGAAGGCAAAAACTCTGATTAAAAAGGTCACTTCCTTGTGGAGAAAAACAGCCTGTCAGTGCTGCACGCCCCCACAGGTTGTCATGGTAACATGCTGCCGGATGAGAGTGTAATACCTCAATGCTGCCACAGCGTGGCCCAGCTCGTGTATGACTCCACTGAGAAGCAGAGCGATGAAGAAGTAGGCCAGCTGACTGGTGGGCAGATTGACACCTGGGACCTAAAACACACGAGAGGCCAAAAAAAGAAACTGAGTGATACAGAAACAACATGAAGACATATTCAGGCTGAAAATCATCTTGATTCAGAGACTGTGGTGTTATACATTAGCAGAGTTAATGAATAAACCACACTGTTTACTTATAGAGTCAAAAATCCACAAAAACATATGGAGACACGGATGTGAAGGAGGTGGTCTTTCTGTGTGTCTCCTTCACATTCATTACTGCAGATTTTTGCTGAAACCGCGTTTTTCTGAGTGGTCTGCAACTTGTTCTCCTCCATGCCGGGCCCAGCATTTTTGCCGCTCCAGGCTGAATTCTCTGATATAAATGGCTGGTTAATAGCTTCGCATAAATCACCTGCAGGGTCCGCTGGGATTAGTGCTCACATTAATTCACAGCTATTTGACACCACAATGAAAAAGTAAACAGGAAAAGTGCTCCGTGTAATCGATGGCTCGTTTCTGTTAGTCTACAAGGAAGATGTAGCACTGTAAACTGGGAGGAGACACACACAGACATATTTCAAATTGAGAAACTCTCAAAAAAAAAACATTTTCTATCTATTTACAATGTCAGAATGGGTTGATGCAAACTCTTGATAAACGTTCATAAATGCACATACCACCACCTGCAGGGCCTGCTGACCCCCGATCCGAGGGTTGTCTGTGGTCATCTGTGCATACGTCTGCTGTAGTGTTTTTACAAGCAGCACCACTGATCCCACCATGGAAGTGACACCAAACACCAGACCACTGTTGAACCTGGAAAACAAAGAAATTACGGTGAAACTACAGCTGGAACTAATAAAGCCAGGAAAGTGTAAATCAAGTCTTTCTGATTTTAATACAGGAAGTGGGTGTATTTTATCTCTATAGGTGATGAAGTGAACAAGCAGAAGCCTGAAAGTTTTGATTATTAGTGTTCAGGTTACATTTAATACATGTTAATCGCTGATTCATACCACAGGTAGAGAGCTCGGGGGTTGATGCGAGCACAGTGTGCAAAAAGCCGGTTGAAAATGGTGGTCTGCCATCTCACATGGAAAGGAGACAGCATCAGACCCCGGCTGACGAGCCACGACTCATAGCTGATCCGGTGTGTGATAGATGACTGTAGAGTGGAGAGGAATCCAATTTACGATTCAAAGAAAAACAAGAAAACAAAAACAGGGAAGTTGAGTTTTATTTCTTTGAAATTTCAGTCACTGTGACTCCTGAACTTCGACATGAATCAAAACCGGCTGCATGCGTTTAGATTACAGGAGGAGCTGTGAAGGCGTAAATGGAAGAAGTTATGCAAAGCCACCTAAACGTTATCTTACAGAGTTTGGATATAATCTTTTTTTAGAAAGAGACAGTATTAAGGGATCTTTTTAAATAATTAATTAGTGTTTAACATTATGATTAATCGTGAAATCAAATAATCGTGACATTCCTAAAGGAAAAAAATGCACAACAATTTTTAAGACACACAAACATTTACTTAAATACCGATAAACACAAGAGAATTTCATATGTCAAACTGGGGGTAGAAATATCTGAAGTGGTTTGCGAGGCCAGCAGTTATGACACACAGCCACATGGCTGTTTGAACAAGACGAGGATAGCCTTGTTTACACAAGCTTAATCCAAATGAATCATATGTGGTAGTATCTCACATCCACTTACATCCTCTTTCTGAATGGAACAAGAAAAATCCCTAAAAAAAATAAAATCAGTAACAGAATACAAATCTAAGTAAAGACATTAAGAAGGAACAAATAAATATGGAAAAATGAAGACAAATCAAATCAAAATTGTGTTTCCATTTTTAGATAAATCCTAACATGTTTTCTTTTATTTTGGTATAAACACACTGGCCGCTTAGCTAGACACACTTGTACATACAGGAGAATTAAAATGGTGTTTGGTGGAAGAGAAACAGCTTTTAAATGATCCTGTATGGTCAGTGCAGACAGCAAATTAGCAATAAAAGTCGTAAAATCTTGAATGTTGGGTTGCTTGTTAACACAAATGGCTCAGCCAAGCACATGGGCTGCCACGTATAGCTGCATGCATTTAGTCATGTTGAAAGACATGGTGAAGACGATTTGCTGAAGTTCAAACTGAAAATCCGATTAGGGGGGAAATGGGATTTCATTAACCTTGACCATGGCACGGTTGTTGGTGTGAGTATTTCACAAACTGCTGTTCTGTTCGGGTTTCCATCTCTAGGCTCAGACTTTGGAGAAATCAACATGAAAGCATGGATCCATTCTGCCTTGTATCAACAGTTCAGGTTTGGAGTCGTTGTAAAATAGCATGAGGGACATTTTCTTGGCACACTTCTTACCGCTTACTACCAAGTGTGGCATTTAAACGCCACAGCCAACCTGAGCGTATTGTTGCTGACCTTGTCCACCCCATTATGACCACAGTACACCATCTTCTGATGGCTACTTCCAGCAGGATAATGCACCATAGCACAAAGCTCAAATCATCTCCAACTGGTTTCTTGAACATGGTAATGAGTTCACTGTACTCCAGTGGCTTCCACAGTCACCAGATCTCAATACAATAGAGCAGCTTTGGATGTGTAGCTGACAAATCTGCATCAATTATGTCAATATGGAGCCTAAACTCTCGAAAATGTTTCCAACACCCTATATATGAAAGAATTGAGGCAGTTTTGAAGGCAAAAATGGGCCCACCCCGGTCTTGTATCGAGAAGTGTTTCCCCGTCAGGATCTGTTACCTCTACCCCCGCCCCAAGAAAAGAGGCGGAGTCAGTCACGCTTTCAAGGAAAGGCACATCCCGTGGCACATCCCCACAATTTTGCCTCTCTGTTTCTGCTGACTTTTTAGTAGTAACACTAATAGAAGTGGGAACATCTTCACCCTTTAAACACAGGGGGAACGGTATCTGACAGGTGGGCCTCAACCGTTGTAGCTACTTCTAAACTGAATACAAGTCAGCAGAAACCCATCGGATATAGTTTCCCCACAACAATATGACTTAACAGAGCTCTCTTTTGGCAAAATTCATGCAGCTGCATTCCTGCAGAAAGAATGTAGCACAATACAGTCAGGAAAACACACAGTGTGCATTTTTGAAATGGTAAATCAAATAGGTTTAAATAATACTTTTATTTAAATAAACCTGAAGTTTCCATACATAACACAAGTAAACACTAAGTGTGGTTCTTTGTTTATAACCAAATCAAACAGGCTTTCTTCTCACAAAGCACCTAAGACAATGTTGCGCCTTAGTGGCGCGAGTGTGGTAGAGGCACGGAGCTAGAAATAGAGCCAACAGAGAGGCAAAATTGCGGGGATGTGCCATGGGACGTGCCTTTCCTTGAAAGCGTGACTGACTCCGCCTCTTTTCCTGCGGCCGGGGGTAGAGGTAACAGATCCTGACGGGAAACACTTCTCTATCAAGACCGGTGTTGTGCCCTAAAGTGAATGTCTGACAAAAATTGATTATACGGCCGCGGGAGCGCGCGCTGCCAGTTCGCGTCGTTTCGCTCAGCTTCTCTCTGTGTCTGTTCTCTGCGGCTGTTCCTCGGTGTAAAACTTACCTGAACAGACTGTAGCCATTTCAAGCAACCTTTCTTGTTTTATTGACAACTACAGGGCCCATGATCAGCTTTTTATAAGTTAAAACGATTATTCTGAGGCCAAATTCCACCTTAAAAGAATAAGAGGTGGGTGTAAGGTATTACTTGGCCACTAATCTGCAAGGTATAACTCTTGATTGATATCAGACCACTTTAATGTAGATTCTGCATTTTATTAACAAGAAATGTACTCTAATAAATAAAATAAGTCATGAACATCAGCGGAAAATAAACTGTAAATCAACACACAAATCATATACTTACTGGACTTTACATACTTTCAATAAACGAGCATGAGACAAACGCATGAAACCTAAACAGTGAAGCAGCAACATGCCTGGATATAGTTTCTGATTACAGCACCTCTTAGTCTGCAGTGTTAATGAATCAATTAAAGCACTTGCAAAAGCATACTTTCTTTGTTCATTTAGACATTTGTCACTTGCATTCGCGTACTATGTCGGTTTTACACCGAGAGGAACAGCCGCAGACAACAGACAGAGAGAAGCTGAACGAAACGTTGTTAAGAGGCAGCGCGCGCTCCCGTGGCCGTATAATCAATTTTTGGCAGACATTCACTTTAGGGCACAACACCGGTACTAGCAAGGTAGACCTAATATAGTGGCCTGTAAGTGTAATGATAATGCTAACTGCATCGAGTGTGTTTTCTTCTCCATGAAACATTATTTTCATTGTTTGAGTTTGTTTTTTTTTGTTTGTTTGTTTCCATTGTTTCTTCATTATAACAAAAACATTCAAAGTAACTTCTGCTCACACGCTGAGCAACCCGAAAATATCTGGTAATTTATTCATGTGAAACACCTGGATCTGCTGCACAAAGCTAGCTAACTGAAGCTACTGACACAATAGTTAGCCTATTGAACGGCTTGTCACCCTCCGTATTATTAATTCATACGCTAATGTTAACTGAGAGACAGTTCCACAGAAAATTAAGTCGTAAACAATTTACCCTAAGGAGTGTGTCGGCCAGATAGACAGCACACCAGCCTGCCATCACACACACTATCAGAGGTACGGGTATCATGGTGCAGCTGTCAGAAGACTCTCCGCGGAACCATGGAACTGAATTGCACCGATTTCATAATTTCCTCCTCCCAACGTCAGCAGCGCACCTGGCCGCGGACAAAGATATGACAAAATGCCTACATTTTATGTTAAACGTAAAGGCTTTGTTTTCGGGGATGCTGTCACTGGAAAGGATGCGTCAGCACTGTGCGACAAAAAAAACGCCGACGTCTTCGTCGTTTTTTTAATCCGGGTTTCTGTGGCAACCAAGCAGCTCACTACCGCCACCTTGAGCTTAACTGCGGGACATCGCTGTTTATTGTGCATTTGGGAAAAAAACACAAAAATTACAATGGGGGGAAACAAAACTCAGAAAGAAATATTACGTAATAAAAGCAAAACTTTAATGTGAACGCATTGAGAAGGATGATATCAAAATTAGATAAATGGCTGTTTTTTAATATTAATTTTCTAATTGATTATTTGTCCTCACTTTTTTCTTTTTTCTTTTCTTTTTTTTTTAACTGGTCTTGTCCAGCATCCTGACAGCAGAAAGATGGTCTGGGTGCCTTGTTTTGCTGAGCACATATGCTTTGCCAAGGGGAGCTTAATGAAGGGTAAAGTAAAGTTACTATTTAACGCTGGACCTGACAAGGAAAAACAAAGGAAAGGGGAGTGTAAGCAGAGGTTTAATTTAACTAAGACAAAAAAACAACAAAAAGGAAAAAAAAAAAATCTAATACAAAATTAAAATGAGCAGAAAGAAAAAACGTAAATAAACTGACCCTTTATTACATTACAACTTGAGAATAAGGAGAGAAAAAGGAGACAGAGATACAAAAGGCCACAGCAACTACTATACAACCAAAACATAAAAAAAACAGTTGCTACACCTGGTGGGAAACTAAACAGCTTCTGTAAGGGGGGATGGCTGAAACAATTATGACTTTGGCACAGATATGACTTTTTTTCTAGTAAAATTACAACTTTTTTCTCGTAATATTACAGCTTTATTCTTGAAGCTTGTGAAAAAATATTTTTCTCAATGTGGCCCTAATACTCCGTCGTAGAAAGCACCTAAATACAGCAACGGTTAAAAAAAAAAAAAAAACCTTCATAAAACAGAAAGGGCAAACATATTAATCAGTCAGCTATTCTAACAGTACTGGGGAGGATATATATGAAAATATGAGTTAAATATTGGATTGCATCTGTCTAAAAGGTAGGAGGGATGATTCAGACACAACAAAGAAACCAGCTACCAGCCTGGCTAATTATGCCATAAATGTGATCGCTGGAACATAAAACTGAAGTGGACAAAGGCCATTTGCTGCTCTTCACATCAGTACACACCAACATAACTATGTCAGTATGCCTTATTCACAGTAAGTGGTGTATAGCTATTAAATAATCTGCTGGATCAGAAAAGCATGGGCCATCTTTACTGCTGATCTTGAGTACTGGGGGGACATTGAATTAGTCTTAAATAAGGACCTCTACCTTAAATCACATCATAAAAAAGTTAAATATATATGACACTGGACTGTTGCATTAAACAGAAAGTTAAAAAGTTATTATAAAAGCACACAAACAAGAAAACAGAAAATTAAGATGCCTCATCAAAGCTCACACAGTAAAAGAAAAGTGAAACTAT
The DNA here is from genome assembly GCA_037177495.1 of Rhadinocentrus ornatus. Classification (NCBI taxonomy): domain Eukaryota; kingdom Metazoa; phylum Chordata; class Actinopteri; order Atheriniformes; family Melanotaeniidae; genus Rhadinocentrus; species Rhadinocentrus ornatus. The sequence goes on along the minus strand of JBAMHW010000020.1, from coordinate 3,641,564 downwards.
AACATGGAGAGATGAGCAATACACAGCCTTGTCCAAATGAAGCACTTTGAGGAGCAACTTCCCGATTAAGCTCCCCAATGGCAGCTCCAGGATTGTGCATAATGGAAAGGGTGCCATCAAAACAAGTCAGAAGCACAAAGTTTTGACATCAGAAGCTTATGCAGTGCTGCTTTTAGTATTTAGTACACTCTCCTTATGTTGGAATAATAAAAAAACAAACACTTTAGTGTATATTAATAAATTGCTATTGATGGTAAATTGATGCATAATAAAACACGATGAACAGAATGCTTTGGTCCCAGGATTAATCCTCCCTTAGCTACAATGTGTTGCCATTAAATACATAAAAGGCATTCAGTAGTAAAGGTGTTTATAATATCTGGAGCCTCCTTGCCAACAGGTGAGCCCAGAGTGGGTTGGATTTGCATAGTCTGGAATATACAACAAGCCTGCTGTTAGAGGCTGTTCATTTTACTATCTGGGCACACAGCAGATCAGACTGACAGGCAAGACCCACCAGGATCCCTGTGGTTTGATAAAGTGAATGTGGACAGTTTAACTTGAGGTCGATTTTGGTTAAACCCTAAGAAAGAGGTGGATGGAATTCAACAATTTTAACGATAAAGAAATGCACATATGCCCTGAGAGGCTGAACACTCATTTGACTTCTCTGCTGATGGGTCGGGTTCCACTCGGGGAGGAGTTTCCTGTCTCTCCAAGCCAATCAGAACGTGCGGAAACAGGTCAGGTAGCTGAAGAGGACCTCAGAGAGAGCGCAAGGTAGGGCAGAGCAGCTACGCATACTGGAAGGTAAGAGAGCACACACACATACTTTCACACACACAGAAACCTTTAACTCAGTGAGATCACCGTTCCCTCTAGGTTTGCAGTTGTGTATGTAATACAGTATAGATATGCCAGCCTGACTACTTCGTGTGCGTCAGAGCAAAAATAGGTCAAAACCATTTTAGTCAGTGAGATTGAAAAGAGTGTTTTCAGGAATCAAGTGTCACTGTTTTAATTACAATGCTGTTAAAAATCCTCACACACATTATATATAGTTGGTATTACAAGTTGGTAGACAACACTGAGCAATTTAAGTTCCTATAGAAAGTTTAGTCTTACATTTTATATATTTAAGTTTTAAGAGGAGTTAAATTATAGTACCATCCATATCATGATATATATTTTAGTTTTTTCCATAAGCTTACATCAAAAAACCTTCAAAAGTTTTCCAAATGTGAGCATTTCAAGTGCTTAATGCAGCTGTTTAACTGTGTTTTGGCCAGTTTCTATGCGTGTCCATGGAAGCGTGTGAGTGTGGACAGAAAGCAGGTCCCTTCAGTGTATCACTCATCTATTTATAGTGAGAACAAATCCCAGATATGAGAGGAATCTTCCTGCAACTTTGCAGGCAGTGATAGTGAAAGAGAGAAGGCGCAGAGAAGAAGAAAAGAGAAAGAGATGGAAAGCAAAGAGCCAATAAGTGTATGAGGGACAGAAACTGGATGAACGGGGTATAAAAACAGGGATTAGAAGATAGTATTCTGTCATCCACTGGTAAGTTAGAGCTGCTTTATGTTTTGCTATGTTCATGTGCTGTGTTTTAAATGGCAGGAAAATTTAAGCCATAGTGATCAAATTATTTCTATTGTAAAATGATTGAGGATTTAACAAACAAAAAACATATAATACTCACCTAATCCAGTTCAGTGTCATGAGGCGAGCTGGAGCCTGTAGCTGCCATAGGATGGAAAGGCTAATTTTCCAGTCCATTACAAGAAGAAATAACATTCTTTAATATTTAAGGTTTTATATTAGAACATAATAGATACATAAATTCATTTTGAGATTAACTACATTTGACATATTATGTTGTCTTTACTTATTTAACACAATCTAAGATATAATGCAATATTTTGCATGAAAAAGTACACCAATTAGTAGCGTTTAAAACCACCTTTAGCAGCAATAACTTTCATTAATAGTTTTTCATATATTATCAGTTTCTCACATCCATGTGGAAGAAATTTGGCCCTGCTGTTTCAGTTCATTGAGGTTTGCAGACACTCAGAAATGTACAGCTTTCTTAAGGTCAGACTGATGTCTGAACTTTGACAGGATCATTGCTACACTTCGATTCTCATTCTGTTGTAGATTTGCTGCTGTGTTTGGGGTAATTGTTCTGTTACTAGACTCAATGTCAGCCAACTTTTACTTGTCAGACAGATGGTCTCACGTTGAGTTTGAGTTTGTGGTCAACCTTATGACTGCAAAGTGTTTAAGCCCTGCAGCTGCAAAAAAGGCCCAAAAAATTACCAGTCCACCACTGTGCATGACAGTTGCTATGAAGCATTTTGTTGCTAAGATGTAGCATAAAAATTCACCAATTTGGGTGCTGTGCATTATCATTCTTTGGCCAAACACATCAACTTTAATTTGGTCTTACCAAAGGAAATTGTTCCAGAAGTCTTGTTTGTTCAAATGAAACTTTGAAAACATGAGCCATGTTGTTTTTTTATTTTTTTTGTTATTTTTTTTAGAGAGGAAAAGAGGCTTTCACCTAGAAAATCAGATTCTATGTTTACTGTCAAGAACTTTAATATTTGACACTCATCTTTAGCAACTTCTCTAAATTCAGTTTCTCACAGACTCTGAGGTGAACTCCTGGGGTGTCCACTCCTCACAATATTGATAACTGTGTGGAATGTTTTCTATTTAAGAATAATCTTTCTTACGAACGATGACTAGAGGATGTCCTTTCCTTTTTAACGTTATTGTACATGCATCACACGATGGATTTCAAATTGTTTGCTAATGGTCTTATAATCCGTCCTAGACTGAGCTCCAGCTGAAAAATAAGCGTAACTCTGAGCTGTTCACAGCTAAATAGATCTATTTAAAAAACAACATAATTTACTGCCGCTAATCCAAGAACACTATGGCATTCAATTAAATCCATTAGTTGCAAAAACAGGACATAAACTTTCAGAAATTTACAGATTTCCATTATTGGCACTCTTGCTCAGCTCGGCTGTTAATCACTGAACATATATGTACTTCCTTCAGCAAGGGCCATATTACTAGAATGTATACATAGATTTTAGGAAGGCCTTTGATATATCCCATCACCAAATTCTCGTAAATAAAATGTCATTTGATTTTACACCATCTGCAATAGACATGGTCACCTCCTACTTAAGTGGCTCACTCAGGTTTTCAAAATTGGTTTAGTAGCATCAGAAGTGTTCAATGGGAGTTCCTCAGGGCAGTATCTTGGTCCCAATACTTTTCTCAATGTATATTAATGGCCTTCCCCATATGCCCAGTCATTCTAGCTCATAGTTGTAGGTAGATGACACCATTATTTTTGTATTTGGTCCAAATACTGACATAATTAACTAATAACTCAATGAAAATCTGCAGTTCTTACATGGGTGGCTGCAAAAGAATAATTTTACAATCAACATAAAAAACAAAAACAGAATGCATGTATTTCCACTCTTCAAGAAGACAGCTTGTCCTATCAAATCCTGTTTCCATTGCAAACTAAAAACTCTCCACTGTAGCTATATACAAGTATCTGGGGATCATGCTAGATTCTCATCTCACATACAGTGAACATGTACAAAACCTTATCTCAAAACTGAACCAAAAATGATTTGTGTATAGTAAAATCAGATCACATCTTTCTCTGTCAGTTTCTAAGACATATTTGCATGCAAAGATTCTTTTTCCCGTGTCATATTGTTTACATGTTTTGACACTCAACCAATGAAGGCAGGTGATGTGACAAAAATACTTTGACGCAAAAAGAAGAGCTCCAGATGCCAGCTTGATGTATAGTAAAAAATTATGGTTTTATTACAAAAAGTGACATTGTAAACAGATCTGCAGAAACTGTGTGGTCTAAGGCCAATTTTTAGAATCCCACTGAACATTGGACTTATATATGCTAACAAACAAAGACATTCCTGAGTTTATGACACCTTTTCTGAGGCTAACCTTCCCTTAGGCTAACCTAAACTTATGGAGCATTTCCTATGGTTTATCAATTATTATCTTTGCTGAGTTCAAGTGATACTTTCTTTTACAGTAGTTCATTGTGTTTGCTAGATCCATGTGATACTCACAGAAACATGTCCTTATACTTAAATTTGTTCTTAAATATAAATGTAATTATACTACCTACATAATGCAAATAATTAGACACTACAGTACCAAAACTTAACCCCAGATCTGATCCTTTAACCAGATTAGTAACAAAAGGACTTCTGTCACTACCACTTTTTAGGAACTGTTATGTACAAAGACGTTTCTTTTATGTACTAAACAAAGCCTGGCACAACATTCCACATCACATAAGGACTATAACCACTAGGATTGTTTAAAACCACTTGCAACCACCATTTGGCAGACAGTTACTGCTATCAAATCAAATCAAATCAAATCAGGTTTATTTGTATAGCCCTATATCACAACAAAGTTGTCTCAGAGGACTTTACAGAAAGAGGTG
>JBAMHW010000020.1:3615839-3627105 GCA_037177495.1 Rhadinocentrus ornatus | reverse complement strand
TTATTATTATTATTTACATTATTTAACACCGTGAGATTATTATTAGTTTGAAATAAATTAGAAGTCTAAAAATTTATGAAAGCTTATGTGTTAAATAAATGAATGATTAAATAAATAAATAAATCCATGTTTCACCTGCTCCAACACACCTGACCCAAATTAAATGGATCCTACAGCATTTGATGTTATGCACAATGACTCATTCGAGTCAAACCTGCAGGACTTAAAATTTAATATCCCTGCTGCAATAGTAGTATTTACCTCAGTATGAATACTGAAATAAAAGTATAGCTGCAACCATAGTACATCCCCATTTTTCTTTGTGCATATGTGAGTACACTTTTCTTTTTCCAGTTTTCATTTTATCCATTGACTGCAGCCATCAAGCTGTTTCATGGTTTCTTCTTCTGCCTGCACTGGCCAGTTTGGAATTTAATTTTTCGTGAGCAGACATCGACACCATGCCCTTTAGGCACAATGACTTATTCAGACATTAAGATGCTTCTTTAACTTTTAGCAAAAGTTTTTTCATTAAATTTTCTTAACTGACAGAAAATTTTTCACCTCTATTCCCTGCTAAAGATCTCAGTTGGGTTCTATCTTGATGTTCACATCCACACCAAGACGGTAATAACGGGCAGTGAGCCCTTAAATGGGCTGAGACCTTCCCAACACAGTTAAAACACATTACTGTCACTATATAAAGAAGCAACAACAGCAGTAAGATCTTACCGTATATTTATTTTTAACCCTCATTACCTGAATGATAAAATGAAAGTTAAAAATAAAAATTTGAATCGATTCCTTGTTTAATTTTTTTCCCAAGACAGCTCAAATTTTAATTAGGCCCAAAAGCACTAATCTAGTACAATACTTTAACTACAATACATTTATCAACCTCTTTTTTTTAGCTAATAATCCTTTCATATTTCACTTAAATCTTGTGTGTAGCAGACTCATACTCAACTCTTTGAAAAGGGAACAGAATAAAAAATATATTAAAAAGTAAGTGTGACTGAGTTAGAGAGAGATGAAAAAAAAGAAAAATGTAGATGCGGTAAGAACAAAGAAACCAGGCTTAATCCTTTTAATCTAGACTGTCACAGTTCAGCTGTCTCTCAGGCATTACCCGACAGCTACTAAAGAAAATCCCTCACAGGGTCTTTATCTGTCTTTTGTCCTTCAGGATCTTCCTGCCAGGCGAAGAGGATGGACGATAATCTTCATAGACACAGATTTACCCACTGCTGCTGAAGAACTCAACATGCTCACTGAAAGTCTCTCTGAAGCTCGACTCTTCTAAACTCTCTTCCAATCAGTAATGCAGCATTAAAAGATTGTCTATCACTGGGGGCGGATCCTGTTTTGTCACTAAAACCAGAATTTAATTTTATTTTGTACAAAAATTTGTTTCTGTAGCAGATAAGGCATCAGTTTACTTGGACTTCTGCGATGTGTTTTCTTTATTTGCGTGTGTGTTTTTTTAAGGTGTTTTCAATTAGATGGTTAGAAGGAAATAAATTCAAAGATTATCCTTAATTTCCCAAAAACAAAACTTTTTAAATTCAGTGTTGAAGAACTTGTAGACACATCAGCTGTTGAAGTAATTTATACAGATGTTTTCTGATAAGGGATTTCTATCTAAATGTTCTTCATACAGCTGTGACGGGGTTAAAGAATGATGTTTATGCTTTTCAGATGGAAAATATGCTATGTTTGTTTACTGTTGTTACGATTCCCATAAAATTTAAATATTGCAATAAAACCAATAAAGTTCAAATTTATTTTGTCTGTTCCGGTTACAATAAATGAGGATAACGGTGGCTAGAAGATGTGCGTGAAGTCTTACCATGAAGTTAAGGCACAGTTGACAGTTAAAGTCCAATAAATGATTAATTTATTATCATCTAAAACCCTAATAACGATTTCAAGCATCTATACGAAGTTGAAATTTTTGGGTTTTAGTTAAGTGTTTCAACAACTCTTGGATGGATTGTAATGAAATGAGATGCTAACGTTCATGGTTCATGAATACAGATCCCAACTGTTGATATTGTTTATCATTTAAATCTGTTGCTGCTCTGGTTTTCTCTCTCGTCTGGCTAAAATTAACAAGACATTAACAGGCTTGTGCAGAGCTTAAGGACAAGCTGTTATGGAGATCCAGTATTTGAATCAAGTGCGTTGCTGAGCAGTGAAACATGTCAAACCTGCACGGCAGGTCCAATAACACAACCTTAAGTTTTTTCTGTAGCGACCAGTAGGTTAATTTTTATGCATATCATGGTAAATTTTAACAAAAATGTGCAAATACAAATATTTTCCAAGAAAAAAAGATTGTTAAAATGTGTGACGTTCTCTGTCGGAAAGATTTATGGCTTTGCCCTACACTCACAACTGACGAATCATAGATGTTTGTCAAGTTCATTTAACAACAGAAGGCTAAGGGTTACACTATCTTAATACCTGAACAAAATGTTTGTGGATGGCATTCAGAGGATTTATTTATTTTATTTTTTATCTTCTCGTTACATTTTGGTGAAGCTATGTCTCCCCTAGAAATCCTACTGCTGTTGACTTTTTTGGCATAATTAGTAATAATTAGCATGCTGAAACCGTGAAGTGACTGCACATGGTGAGCCGTTTTACCTTATATATTAGCATGTTAGCCTTGCCATTTATTTGTCTATTTGTCTTTTGTTTGTTTATTTTTATAGGTGGATTCAACAGTTGTAGGAGTGCAGAAAACACCATAAAATAAGACGACAAACATTTCGAGGATGAGAAGTTGAAACATCTTTTTTTTAGTCCATTAAGGCAAAATTTGTTATACTAACTTTATTATTATTTTTTCATTATTTGATCTGAGCACCTGAATAGATAAACACTTTGTTTTTATGATTTCAGCTACAATTACTCCTGAATGTTGGGTATATGTGTCACAAGGTGGTTTACTTTAGGTTTTATTGTGTTTTATGGTTTACTTGTTTTATTTTGAATTTAGGTGCATGCTTTTCTAAATATTTTACTCTGATAATTATTTTCCTTTTTCCACCTGTGACATGATTGCAGTGTTGACTGCAGGTAATGGGAGATTGACTAATGGCTCAGATAGCCAATGACGAGGGGTGAAGAGGTTTGAGGCAGTGAACCAATGTGCAGAAGGCAGAGGAGGGGCTTATGTTGGCACCCACAGGTTTATAGTGACAAGGCAAAGGATTTGCAGGAAGTGCCAGGGAGTGATCCGAAAGACAGAGGGCCCAGTGCCCAAGGAGGGTGCATGAGTGCGTCTTTTGGGCTGACATAAAAAAAGAGAATGATGATCTAAAGGCCGCATCCGACCCAAAGGCAGAGGGTGACATGGCCAGGTGTAGAAGAGGGCAGCAATGAGCACCAATAGCCACGGCGGTTCAAGGAGGACGCGTAGTGGAGCCAGGCTGGAGCGCCAGTACCTAAATAGCCGGTTGATTTTCCCGGGCTCAGTGACGGCATGCGGCCCGATGGCTGTTGATGGATCCAGCTACCTCAAGAAGGACGCGTAGTGGAGCCGGGCTGAAGCGCCAGTACCTGAGTAGCCGGTTGATTTTCCTGGGCTTAGTGACGACACGCGGACCGAGGACTGTAATGGTTCTAGCTACTTTGAGACTCTTCTGGACTGCACCGATAAACTTGGTTAAATGTTCTGCTAGCCTTCTGTCGCTGTTACAGTGCTGCTCTCTACTCAATCCTTTTTAAACCTATGGCACCTTTTCATTTTAAAGATGGTGTGACCCAGTCAGCCAATGGTCACAAATGTAGCATGTTGTAAAGATATACTGTTTTATTTATTTCGATCACATCTAAAAATCCACCTCTTTCAGGCAGGAAAGCTACATTAACAGACATGCATGCCCCCCAATTACAGCACATATCCATCATCATATCACATGTTCTTTTGCACTTAGATAACCCCCCCTACACACACACCAGCTGTAGCTAACTTTAGCCTCCATCAGGTCACAAAGTAATTTTCAACCAAGAGAGAAACAATGTCTGTGTAGGATCAGGGGAATCTGTCATCGAGTGGTAAAGATTAAAAACACTTTGCAGATTCAAAAGGGTGTGAGACTCTCTGCAAGTACCCTCCGTGCTGAATTTTGAACCAGTGTAACCTCTCCATAAAACAAAAACACCCACACAAACACTCATCTGACTGTGAGCCAGCATCTGTTTAGAGACGGTGATCATAACTCAAAGCAACATTTCTGCTGCACGAACTTGTAAGTTTGCAATAAAAAGATGTTTGCATACTGATGTAGCTCTACATTAATTACATACAACAATAAACACTCCTATCTCCCTTACACCTACACTCTCTTGTTGCATAAAAATAATATCATGACCATCGGCGTGATTCTCATAGGCTGCAGGTCAGAATAAGGTTAAATGCCTCTCCAAAGGGCACGGCTTATTCTAACAAGCTATGAGTTACTTTTGACACTTGTAAAATCTTTTATAACTTGGCAAAACTTCCTTGGGTTTGATATGCATCTTGCACCAAATCCATAGAGCCATGTTTCTATTATTGTCACCATGGCGATGAGGACACAGATAGGTGTCATAGCAATCGTGCCCTGGAATCCTGGTCACAAACTGTGGCAGCTGTATTTACCGATGAGTTCATCCATGGGGATAGACACTAAAACCCTGCTTGGCTCCCTCTCAGTCCGACTTATCAGTGCATCTGCCTGCTTTTTGGTTGGGTATGTGCACTGGCTGAAAATGTTTGTGGGCAAAGATAAAACCAGTAAAGCTGGTATCACACACAGAGACAAGAGGTCTTTGGGACAGTTCATGTTTTGGTGCCTACGGGGGGCGGGACAAAGGATTGTGTTCATGTGTGAGAAGGGGGCAGTTATCACCCTCCTTATCATGGTGTCACATGGCAGCTGCAGACAGAACTGGATAAAAACACTGATGGAGAGAGCTTGACTGAGGAGACACACTACTGGATTTTTCCACTCTCTTTCTGACCTTATGCAGCTTGATATAAACATATTTTCCCGACTTCACTCATTCACTCTTTCAACTTTTTATATTTCTACACTGCCTCCTTGCTCAATCCTGAAAAAGATATTTTAACTTTTTTGTTTTCCTTTTTGTTTTGTTTTTTTTTCCATCTTCTTGTACCTCTCATCTTTTGGATGGATAGCTACTCCCTCCTCTACAGTTCTTCCTATAGAACTGGACTCCTCTGTGGCTTCCAGCGCCTGCGCTCTCAGAAGAAGATGTGTGATATTGTCCTCGAGGCTGGTGGCGTTTCTTTCCCGTGTCATCGCGCTCTTTTAGCCAGCTCCAGCGACTATTTCTGGGCCCTATTTGGGGAGACTACTGTAGAGCGATTAGCAAGCTCCATTAGCCTCCCAGCGTTAACACCTGAGGGATTAGAAGCCATTTTGGACTTCCTGTATTCAGGCTGGCTCAACATATCACCATCCACGCTGCCTGCTGTTTTGGAAGCAGCCAGGTACCTGCAGGTGGAGACTGCTTTGTCAATATGTGAGCAATTTATGACCCATGATTTAAATGCTGAGAACTGCTGCTTCTATGCTAACCTGGCTGAGCGTCATGCTCTCTTGAATGCATTTGAAAGAGCTAATCAAACCATTGCCATGGAGATGAAGCATTTGCTACAGAAAAGCAAGGTTGATCTTTTAGGGTTGAATATTCAGTCTTTGATGGTAGTACTTGATGCAGATGAGATACCTGGCATCAAGGAGGTGCAGCTTGTAATGCTAATTCTGGAATGGTTGGATGAGAATGGACCCCTCCCACTCCTCAAATCAAATCTTCTGTTGAGTCGTTTGCGTTATGGATTGGTCAATACTTCTGACCTCATTAACCTCTGTCACGCCCATAGAGCCATGAACACACCTTTAATTAGAAGTCAGCTTACTCGAGCAATGGAGTATCACAGACTGGGTTCAGCTCAGCCAATCACACAGAGCAGACAGTCAACTCTTCGAGCATCGCCCAATTGTGTGCTTCTTGTGGGTGGTGGGCGCAGTGCTGATTGGCCAGAACAGGAAGTGTTGGCCTTTGATCCAAGAAGCAGGAAGTTTTCAACAACATGTTGTGCTCTACCTCGACAAATGAGGAATTCCTGTGTGTGCTCAGTGGGAGGTTTTCTTTTTGTGATTGGGGGAGAAGAAGTAAAACGAGGAGACGAAGATGAGAAGAACTCTGTCACCATGGCAACATCCAGCCAAGTGTGGAGGTACGATCCTCGGTTTGGTTGCTGGGAGCAGATGGAGTTCATGCTGGAGAGGCGGGCAAAGTTCACCTGTTGTGTGGTGGAGGATGTTATTTATGCCATCGGGGGCCAACACTTACAACCCAACTCAGACACACAAATGTCTCTTGCTTCTGTTGAGTTTTATGACATGGCTACAGGCGTGTGGAGGAGAGGAGCAACAATGCCTCGCCCTCTTCATGGCCATGCTTCTGCCGTGCTTGACAACACCATCTATGTGTCAGGTGGACTTCCTGGCAGCCAGGGCAACATTCATGGCTGTAACCAAGGTGAAAACCAGGATGAAAATAGGGAAATAAGCAAAGACTTCATGTTCTGGGATCTTAAAGGTAGAGTTTGGGAAAAGAGGGCCTCCATGTCCATTGGTAGGTTCAGTCATCGATTGGCAACTGCCCATGGATATATCTATGCCTTGTTGGGAATGTACGAGCCTTTCTGTGACATTGAACGGTACGATCCACAGTCAGACCATTGGACACGCCTTAAACCCCTTCTCACTGGTTCCTCCAACTATGGAATAGTATCCTTGGCTTCTGGGAATCTGCTAGTATTCGGAGGGAGAAGATGGAGTGATGGACAGGAGGTGATTGTGAAGAGTGTGCTGGAGTACGATACAAAGAAAGATTGCTGGAGAGAAATTTGCAAGCTTCCTAGACCTCATACTGGGATTGAGTGCACATTGTTGCCTCTGCCAGACTAAAAGTATGAACTATTGATGACAACTATAGCCTCATTTAAGTGAACCTAACATAGTTTAAAAATATCAAAACAAACTTTTAAAAAAAGAACAAAACCTGACAATAAAGTTTTAGGCTGATCAACATTTTAGCTTTAAGTTACACAAATATAATGAAGAAAACAATCTTATCAGCTGATAAAAAGGACTTTCAGACATTAAATATTAACCAGTCTCAAGACCTTCGCTGCTCACCTCAAAATATAATTCAAACTTTCTCAAATCCTGTTTCACTGTCAACCGTACAGTATTCTAAGATATTTTGGAATATATATTAATAAGACCAAATAAAAAAGACTATTACAAGGAGATAGCAAACTTAGTATAAAGCTCAATTCTGTAAAAAATTTTTACGGGTGCTTTTAGGAGTGTTAAAGTTAATTTAAAGCATGCCAAAAACTTTAAATAAATAAATAGGTTATCCCTATTTATAAGGCTGGGGACAAACATGACTTTTCTAACTACAGACCGATCCGCAATTTTCAAAAATACTGGAAAAAAAAATTCATGAAAGAAATATATTATTTCATATAATTTTATTTCTTAAAATAAAAATAAAATTTTATTGTAAAACACAATATTCTCTGTAAACAACAATATGGGTTTAGACCTGATAGGACCACTACTCTGGCACTTGCTGATCTTGTAGAAAAATATCTAATGCAATTGATAAACAATATACTGTAGGGGTGTTCTTAGATCTAACTTAAACTTTCGATGCAGTTAACCATGAATTATTACTTTAAAAATGTGTAGATATGGAATCAGGGGTGTGGCTCTCTCTTGGATTACGAGGTACTTAGAAAATAGATCCCAGTATGGCCACACTGATTCACAGTTATTGACAACGACGACTGGTCTCCCGCAGGGGTCAGTGTTGGGTCCTTTAACATTTATTTTATATTAATGATATAAGTTAAGTTAAAAAAACAGTACATTTTATTTTATTTGCAGTTGATAAAAATATTCTTAGTTAAGGTAAAGATTTAAAAACACTAATGGACACAATTGGAAATGAATTAAATAGATCAAAGTGTTAAATTAACCTTGAAATAAAAAAAAACTAAATTTATCATATTCACAAATTGTGCTGTTAATGTAAAATACAAAACTTAAAATAAATGACAAAGAAATCGAAAGAGTAAGTGATGTAATAGAAAATAACTTGAGTTGGAAACTACATATTGATTATATTAGAACAAAGTTGTTCAAATCACTGGCAGTTAGACAAAGTTAAAGAGTTTCTAAGTCAAAAAACATTATATCTCTTGTAGTGTTCCTTAGTTTTGCCTTACTTGATGTACTTTATTGAAGTGTGGGGAAACACCTACAAAACTAATTTAAATCCTTTGTTCATAATCCAAAAGAGAGCTTTTTGAATTGTAAATAAAGCAGATTACAGAGAGCATACAAACCAAATTTCTTTTTAATCTAAAAAAATTGAGCAGTTTTAAAGATTTGGTTGACTTTAAAACTGCTCAATTTGTGTACAAAGTAAGGAATAATTTGTTGCCAGTACACATTCAGGGCTTGTTATTGATCAAGGACAGCGTTTATGATCTTAGAGGGTACAAGAAAAAACATAAAGCAACATTGTATTTCTTTTGCCGCGGTTGAAATATGGAACAAATTAGATCTGGAGCTAAGAGACTGTACAACTTTAAAAAGGTTTAAAAACATATTTAAGACAAATGTGATTAAACATTATGAATCATGTGAATGTAATTATTAACTGTAAATATGTGTATATTATTTTCCTAAATCATATTATTGTATGCCTGACAAGGTAGCTATCTTCTTCTTTTATATTTCAATGTAAATTGATTTGGGGCGTGGGCATTATAAGATTTTTGCTTCTGCCTATTTACCCTTTTTGGACTGTCTAAGTGTTCCTTTTATAAGGACATACATTGTATATCTACTTTCTATGTAAAAAGATGTCTGAATAAAGACAGAAAGAGACAAAAAAAAGAATTTGAAATTTTGAAAATTCGTATAAAAATGGTTTCTGTAAGACAAGAACACTCAGACTGATTGGAATACTCACTTTCCAATTTTTTTTAATTTTATTCCCAGCAAGTAACTGTCCAAGATAACTTTATACAGTCAGCTATTATACGAACAGCTTGCATACAAAGCACTAAACTGTATAGTACTAAAAGTACAGTACTAAACTGATAATTCCGGAAAAGATCCAATGTTTGTGTCATTCTTCTTTATTTACAAGTTCCTATCTTTTCATGACCCTTCCTTCAGTTGGTTTTCATGTATCATCCACCTAATTTCAACTGACAACCAAATGGAAATAATAAGTTAAAGTTACAGAGTAGAAAAACGCAAAGTGTATTATGCATGATTTGTGGGTAGTAGCTAGGTAGCCTGCTAGAATGAATTATTCATGCACTTCTGTGTTATATTTTTATCTCTAAGTCATACTGTGCTCTGTACTAACAAATTATTTATTTAGTAGATTTCATAATAAAATCATTCTAAATTAATTGCCTTAATATTTTTTGCAGTCAATGGAAATATATTTTAATTTCCTCAACACTTTTATGCCTTATACAGTATTGACATTTGCTACAAACATAAAGTGTCATATGGTGTGTATGCACAAATTATTTTCATGTAATACTGGCAAAACATGATTGCAGTGAATGTAATTGTTTTTTTTTTCTTTTAGCAATTTTACATATCGTTTGGTCAAAGTGATCTGAAAAAAGATTTTATATACTGTTTATTTAGAGCCAATAAAACAGAAATTCAAATGTGATTATTGTTGCGTATGTTCACTGTAATTCCAAATTTTATTTTAAGGTTAAATAGTCATTATTTTAATGTATACTTTGTTTCAGCAATGACTTGCTGAAACGGAAAATTAAATTGAAATAATTCAGCAATTTACTGTCACATAAAATCACTAATGCTGCTATTACCATCCAGCCAAAGAAACAAGTGTATTGGTGATCATCATTGTGAACAACAAATATTTTAACCAATAAATTGATACCAGCTGGAGATATGGATCTTGTCGGATCATTGGCCTTGTCATTGTCATATACGTCTCTATGGTGCAGCTTGACCACAGGTCCGTAGCTGTGGCGAGACATTGGACTGTAGTCACGTCCTTTACAACACCCTCACAACACTCATCATACAGGGTAGGGAGAGACACGCGATTAAAATAGGGACGAGATGGCAGTGATACCGTTTGTCCAAAGTGTTGATGAGTTTCTTAAATCCCGAGTTGTTCGCTGTGATAACTGAGCTCTGGTCTTTGGCGAGAAAAAAAGTTATGTTTGTTTATAGTGTTTGTTATCTCTCTGTCTCTGGGAGCTGGTGGATTATTTAGTCGCAACTCACAAAAATTTCCTTGTGTCGCATCGTAAGTCCCCATGTGCACGTCTACATGAACGAGCGCAACATTTCACATGCATGAATGTTGCCTGTCGCTTGGCTGGAGGAGGGCAGTGATTTCTGCCTCATTACGCAAGTTCCATAGAAAATTAATGGAGAAGGAGCAATGTCGCCTCCTGTGTGTCCAGCCCATAACTTGAGAGGTGTTTGCATCTGGAGTTGAATTAAACCAAAGCGGCTGGGACTGTGGGAGGAGTCTGCAACAGAGCACAGCAAATTCCAGTGGCGCTCGATTTGAAACTGAAAACAGCACAGGAGGAAACTGCGAGGGAAGCAAAATAATCAGACCATTTCATTTTCATGATCGTTGAAAACCCAGATAGTAATTGTGATTAAAATTTGATTAATCGCACAGCACTAGCTTTAGGCAACAAACTCAACTTTGGTGAACCTCTATTTAAGTGTACCAAGGAGTGTTTGGATCTTTATATAAGAGAAACCAAACACATGGCACAACATAGGAGAGCCAGCCCTACAAGTCAAGATTCAGTGACCTGAAACTGCATCACAAGGATAAAGGACACACATTTAAGGACAATAATGTACATATTTTGGAGACCGAGGTGTCAAAAACTCTTACATTGACACCTCAGTCCAGAAAGGAGGGATTCCAAAGGTCTCTGGCTGTTTGGAGCACACAGGCAATGTCACTCAACTTATCAGGGAAGCCAGGGAGAACAAAGCCGACCTGGCTGTGCTGTGGCTGGACCTTGCCAACGCCTATGGATCCATGCCCCACAAGCAGGTCGAAGAGGCGCTGAATCGACATCATATCCCAACAAAGTTCAGAGACCTTATCCTGGACTACTATGCCAACTTCA
>JBAMHW010000020.1:3582331-3615739 GCA_037177495.1 Rhadinocentrus ornatus | reverse complement strand
ACAAGCTGGGGCCTGATCAGCCCTGGCTGGGTCGCCTGGAGGAGGGGGTCTGATTGTTGAAAGAACCGAAACCCCCTCTGATCCCAGGTTACATCACTGATGATGTGTCCAGGGGCACCATAAGGTGTATCTAACAAACAGGAGAAGATAGATCATGGATAGGCAACTTCAGTTCACACGTGCCACTATCCAGCAGGTTTTAGATGTTTTCCTGTTTCAACACACCTGATTCAAATGAATGAGTCATTGAGCAAAACTTAAGCTGTTGGATTTATTTAATTTGAATCAGGTGTGTTGGAGAAAGTAAACATCTAAAATCTGCAGGATAATGGATAATGGCGGACCAAAGACAGGTAGTCTAAAACAGGTGTCAAGGAAATCATTCATATTATACCGGAAAAACTCATCTCTGAACAGCAGAGATGATCTCAGGTATTACCTTCCCAGGACCTACAATGGAGCTATTCAATAATTCGTACTATACTTAAATCACTTTGGTCAGGCAGGTAAAAAGGGGAAAATACTTAAACAACCCACAGAATGGTCAGGTAAGTCAGTGACACTTATTTGTAAAAGCGGGAGGTCCCGGAACGGGGGGGGGTTCTGGCAACTGAAAAGGGGGGCTCAAAGTAACAGAACACACACACACAGACACACGCACACACACACACAAACACGGCCAAGGTACTAACCCCTTTAAGTAAATCCAAACATCCCTGTGTGCCTAACAGGACAATATTTATTTTAATTTCCGAACGCTGGCCTGACAAAAAAACAAACAAAAAAACATGAGCACCACATCAGCATTTACTGGGTGCGAAATGTAAAAAGATAAAACCAAATAAAAACTATGCCGAAACGGTAACATTTCTTTAATAAACAGCAATAGCAATAGTAGTCTTCGGACTATAAGGTTTTTCTGTCTGAGTGAAAGCGAACTGCAATCTCATAATTGCTAGAATAACCTGATCCTCTCCCTCCCTCCGTTTCTATGGCCTAAAATTCACCTTAGAATACCTCTAAATGATGCAAACACAAGACAAAACAGAAAAATATTATTTTCTATTATTGTTATATATAAACATGAAACAAACATAAATTTTTTATTTAGGCGATTTTTTTTTATAGTGACAGCGGTTGGTGGATCCAATAAAATAGGTTCCGGATACAACTTCGGAGGTGCCGGAACGCGTTCCGGCTAGATCCGGCTCAAATTAAGCCTTGCCTATAAGCCTGCCAAAGTTCCTCAGCGACTTTCAAAAACCAGGAAAAACAAGTCTCGTCAAAGTCATTCGTGCTCTTGGGCCAAAGATATTCCTGCTTTTGATAACTGTTTATAATGGCTGCCTCACATGTTTTATAACTGCATCATTTCTGCACGTCTTCAGAAATCATCCCTACATGTTTGCAAGCTACAATATGCAAACAGCAGTACCTAGAAGGATCTGCAAGACCAAGAAATCACAGGAGGAGTGGAGAATATTGTGATTCTCCACTTCCATGATAAACGACTTGTCGTCTATTGTGACAAAATAAAGAAAAACAAAACAAACACTGAGTCCCCCTGACCGGTTAAACCTGTAATATTTACATGGTTCAGCAGCGCAAATCTGCACGGGGCTTTTATTTAAAAAAATACCAGAAGCTTTTACACTGTTCCTGTCTGCTCCTATCTGAACTGTGGAATTGACACATTCTGGTGCATGAAGCGTTAAAAATAAATTTAAACGCTCATGCATAACTTTAGCGGAGTGCCGCAACAATGCGCTTCTGGGACGCTTCTGATACGTGCTGCGGCGCACAGGTGGAAACCAAACCATTGACTTAAACAGACACAAATAGGAGTGGAAGACGTGGCACAGCCGTAACATGCCGCACACGCACCTGGTGTAAAACCGGGATTAACCTCCTCTTCTGCCACCACATTGGTCATCTTGTTTACACCCTAAAATGTTGAAAACTCTTTCTGGTCTGAGCTCTTGACTGTGACCCCTAGTGTGAGAGCAATTACATGCACATGGCTTTAAGATGAATAGAAATACAGTTTACTTGGGGTGACCCTGCTTAAGTACAAATAATTTCTAATTCTCCCACTGAAAATATTACATGGAGTATTGCATGGCCTCGCTTGTTATGAAAACAAAAAATCCATATTTATTTATTTATTTATTACTTTTCTGATAATGCATCTATCAAGAAGGATTTTGAATTTAGGACATATACTTGTCAAAACCTTTAAATAAGTACATTTTAAACTTCTATCTTGAATAGGATCTAAATACTAGCAACGCCCTCCACCCCCAGATGTTTTGTCATGAGCTGACTTGAAATTAATATTACAGCAGCTGTTACCAGTCTTCATGAAAAACCACAACAACTTCATCCAAATGACCAAAACTTTATTGGTACACCCTCATCTTCCAACAGAACACAAAGAATGATCACATATATAAATACTGTTTTTTAACTATAATTTATAGATTTAACACTAAACAATCTTTTCTCAATGACATTCTGCCAAAAAAATAAATAAATAAAAATAACCCTGATAAAATTAGAGATCTAACACATTTAGTTTGCACTCTATAAGTAGGGATCTACTGTTTCTAGAGATTTCAAACACAAAAACAAAAAAGTATTTATTTATTTATTTTTTTTTATCAACAACAAAGACATGCTACTACAACCAACCACGGGCAGCAGCATAGAAAGAGAATTAAACTGAGGGTTTATCAGTGCGTGTATTTGCAAGTATGATCTGAGTCTGAGTTTTATTATCTGAGTTTTACTACATGACAGCACCTGGGTCCAACTCAACTCACAGCAGTCTGACTACTACTTAATTATGATGTCCCACCCTGTTCAAATTCTTGCTTGTGTTGTTCTTAATCTCAGATGTAAGTCCCTTTGGATAAAAGCGTCTGCCAAATGACTCTAGATTATACCTTTTGGCAGCAGCATAGAAACCTTTAAATATTTATTAGACCCCATAATTAATTTCCAATGCAAAATATTAATCATATGTTCTATGTTACATGCAGGAAAGAGAGCAAGATGATCTCTAAGGAAAAATCCACCCATGGAAACTTTGACACTGTTATATAAGTGATGATTTAAGAATCATAATTTGATTTAGTTGTTTCCCTATTTGATTATATGATAATAATACTTCCCTAAAATAAATAATAATAATTAAAGGTGTCATTGTTGAATTAAGTCTTACTCAACTTATCTATATATTTATTTATACTTATTTAATTTATTTAAGCATACATATTTTGTTTTGAGTAAAATGGTGTTCAGTAATAACAAAGTAAAAATTTCCTGGGGAATAAGCAGGAAAATACATAAAAAGCTGAAGGAAGGTAGGAGACATTGCAGAGGCAAAGGGTGCTCTAACAGAGAAATAATTAGAAATTTTGATAACTTTAAATTGATATTTGTGCAAATTTAAATTTTTTTGAAAAATTAATTGTTGATCACTTCATTAAGAGTTTATCTTTTAATTTATTGACTAATATCTTTGTGATGTAATGTTATTTTTAGATTTAAAAAAAATTCTAATTACATAAATATACCTGCAAGCTTTAAAAAGCTTATTGAAGTTACAGCCAAAGAACAACTATAGTGTTGCAATGCACTACGTAGATCATTAAATAAACCAAAATTAGGCATAACAAGGTAAAACGTGTATGGCATGAAGGCAAAAAGTTCATTAACAAGTTGTAAGCCAGTGGTTCCCATACATGCACCCCAAAGCTCAAAAAAAGAAAGATACGAGGAAATGTGCCATGAAATAGTCTTTAGTTTATTGGCTGCTTTTTTAGTTAACTACTGTCAAAACCATGTCAGGGGCAGAAGGAATGATCAACTCTTCTGCTACAGTGTAAGATTTTTTAAACAAGGAAACTCTGCAAACTACTTCAGGTAAGTTAAGACAGATGCTACTTTGGTAAAACAACTCTGCTATATATGATAGGTGAGTAGTTTATTTCTAAAGTAATCTTTGTGTTCAGGATGACAAGTCCCCAATTAGCGTTATTACTTATTTGGCTTCATACTGTCAGATGCTAACGCTGTGGTCTGTCTTCATTATCCACCATTGACCATTACCATTACTTGACCTTTGCCTGGTCATGCCTAGGAATGCAAGATATGCCTCATTATATTTTCTTCTCTTCTCTTTTTTTGGGGGTAGTTTAAATCTCTGTTGATTTATCATTGTTTGCCCATTGCTACTGTCACAAATGTCTCCATGTTTTGCTAGCAGTGTAAAAAGAAATACTGTGAAATAAATAACACGAAATAAATAGTGTTAGGGCCACTGAAGAAAAAAAAATTAAATTCTAACAATCTCAGAATTCTGAGATTAATGTTAGAATTTTGAGATTAAAATCAGAATTATAACTTTTTTCCTCATAAAACTAACTTTTTTCACATCTTTGATGTTGATACATGCCAATAATTTCTTACTCAAATATTACTTTATAAACAGAACACAGTTATGTACTAGTTCTTATTTATTTATTTCAATGTAAAAATAAATATACTTTTAATATATAGAAAGATTTGTAGCATTTGTAGGATTTATATTTGTAATACAATCATCAGAGAAAAGGTGTTTGTTTTTCCAAACCTCAGATACTTTTCCTCAGGTTTCCTCCTTAAGCTGTTTTATTGTGTAAACACTTCATTGTTTAACCTGCATATATTGTACACTATACTTTCATGAGTAGTATTTATAAATTATATGGAGTATTGTTGTGAGTATGCAATAGCAAACGTGCTGGTAAAATACACCCAGACCAAACCAGCTTACTGAGCCTTAAGGAAAGACATGACAACAGATACAGTGTTTATAACAGAAGTCTTACATTATTACTGAGATGAAGTCAATTAATTTAAACTGACTGCAGTGGACTCGGCTGTTAAAGTTATCGTTTAAAACTGCAACTATGGAATAAAAAAATCTCTGAGTTTTGGAAGAAGCAGTCAGCAGCTGGGTTTGCAGGTCATGACAGAAAAACAGCAACTTCACAAAGTCTTTCTTAGAAATTTTGGCAATGGCTGTGAAATAAAAAAATAAACTTTAGTTTTAAACACAGAAGAGCCTTATAGAGGCCATTGGGTATTTTTAGTTTGTTCTTCTCTTTGTTCTGTTTGTTGTTTTGTATACATTACATATTATAGTTTAGTGTTTTTTATTTTTGCATTTGTTCTTTCCACTGTTGCTTACTATTGCTCCATGCTCAGGATGGAGGGTTGAGTCCATGATGGGATTAGAAATCTGTTGGTTTTCCTTTGCTTGATTGGCTTGTATGACTACTGAGTGGATCACAATGAACTGGCAGTAATAGCAGGACAAAACAGAGAAAAAAGTTTATTTCCCTAAATATCTGCACAGTCTTGACATTTAAAACCTAATTCTGATTGTAACTCAGTGTTTAGTTTAGTTTAGTGGCCAAAACCACCTTGTTTCCTTATCAGGAAATCATACAGTTCTGTTTTGAACAAGCCTCAGACCACCCAACATGTTTCTGATTAGGTGTCAGTTTTTTTTGGTTGAGACAGTGATTAAATGTTTAATTAATGGAATTTGAAGAGTATGAAATGCCCACATTTTCTTCTTGTGATTGATTTCCTCTTTCCAGAACCTCTGGGAATTGGAATTGGTGTCCACAATTTATTTACACACAAAACAATCTGCTTCTGAATCCCAATCTTACATAGGCCTACTATACAAGTATCATCTTGAAAGTTCCTTACTAGAGCAGATCATTAAATGAATACAACTGGTATGCTGCTCCCTCTCTCCTGTGCTTCAGCTCTGCCTCTAGAAAAGGCTGTCCTTAAGTGGGTAACCATGGCAACTGCTTAAGTGGCAGTGATTGTTTGGACCTTACTGGTTGTTTGCAGTCAGGCACTGTAGATTGTTGCAAATCACACTGAAATGACAAGAGCAACCGGAAAAGCAGGTTGTTGTTTTTTTCTTCTTTTTTTTTTTTTAACTTGTGGTTCTACTCTCAGGACATAGAAACAATTCCAGCAAATACGTTAAAATATTTCTATACAAGCTATTAATGTCTGCTTTAACCATGACTCTTTAACTGCTTAAGAAGTTGTTGAGAAGAGATTTCACCTAAACTGAAACATGTCTTACATTAACTAAATCATACAGATAATGAAATATCAGAGTTCCAAAATATATAAAGCCCCATGGCAACATGTCAAAAGCTGTCGGTTTGGGGTGGATTTTTCCTTTAAATAGCTCCTATTTCAAGAGGATGTTGCATGCTTCAGGTCCAGCCCAGCGAGGATGTAATTACCAAATTGGCACAAACAAAAGCCTCTAAATCTAGATAGTGAGATAGTGGACTTGGGACCAGTAGGTTTTAAAAAAGATGTTTGCTCACAGTCGTCTGCTGTAACACTCACTGTACAATAAATATCAATATCATCAAGTATAAGGCGTTATGAAATACTATGCATGTCACTTGCTGGCTATTAGACTGTCTATGTGCACTCCATATAAACATGGCACGACAAGCAAGATGAATAAAAAATACACTGTGATCCCACTCTGTGTGGAAATGATGAACATCATCTACAGGAAGCGATGACAG
This sequence comes from Rhadinocentrus ornatus, assembly GCA_037177495.1. Taxonomy (NCBI): domain Eukaryota; kingdom Metazoa; phylum Chordata; class Actinopteri; order Atheriniformes; family Melanotaeniidae; genus Rhadinocentrus; species Rhadinocentrus ornatus. The sequence goes on along the minus strand of JBAMHW010000020.1, from coordinate 3,609,116 downwards.
CTTCTTTGTATGGCGTTCTGTATGTCACGGACAGCACAAAAGCTAATACGTAATACTCAAGAATCAGCACATCATCTGGCCATGAGTCATTTGGAGAGGCACAAACCAATCAGCTTGTAGAGTGATGTGACACGCAGGGGCTCCTCAGAAAGCTGCCATCTTACACTTGTTACATCAAGGCTGCTGAAAGAGCGCCCTACTCTCCCTCTGTTGACGCAGTCCGTCACCATCTGATGCCTTGGTACAAAAACCTCTGATTGCAACTCAGACGCATGAAAACATCAGCAACAGTTTGTTCATCTCTATCCAGAATCAAGCAATCTAAGTTTATGTGTGTGTTTTACGCGTCAGACGTGCGTCTCAATGTAGGAGTGTGTGTGAGACAGGGAGGGTGTGAGGGGCGGCCCGGGGTCTGATTCGGTGGTTGAATTTGGCTCCTGAGTGAACAGCTCCTGATAGGCTCTCTTCCACTCCTGGAACTCTGCCGACGACAGCTGGGGATTGGCCAGCAGCCTGTCAATCAGCGCTAGTTCGCCCTCCCTGTCCTATGAGGATGCAGAAACAAAGGAGGGGCGGGTCACTTTTTAAATATTGGTTACCACCACCTTTTTAATATGCAGACACACTGAAAGCAAGACACACATGTAAGGGGACACATCCAGTTTTGGGGAGACATGAAGTTTTTACCTAAATCTTTCTATTATGCGCTCTTAAGATTAATTTAACTTTAGTGCACTTATTTGTACCATTGTAGCATTATTTTATAATAATGTTCTTATTGCTGAAAAATAATTAATTTAAAAAACATTAATACAAAAATGAAAATTATTAATATAAACAAAAAGTTAATAATGTAGAATGAAAATAAAAAAATAAAAAAATAAAAAAAAAATCTATATAAGAAGGTTCCTGCACTTACAGACATAGCATTTTATGTTTTGTTTTGCCAGCTTCATTTAATTTGTCAAGAGCCATTTTTGCATTTCCGGCCTGTGACACAGTTAAAAACAACAAAAGCTAACATTTATAATTTAGTAAATCTGCCACTCTTTTTGTCAGAACTTTAAAGATGCTCTGGCACTGAGTATACCTCCCAAAAAACAAACTGGGTCGCTTTTTTGTTAAAAAAGTCTAAATACTAATTAGTAATATAAACAAAATAATGTAAAGTTTTCAAGGTGAAAGTAATTAAATCATGTATGCATAAACTTCAACAACCTAACACTAAGGTGGTGTTGAGAGAAGATGATCCAAACTAGCCAGACTGTGGTCATGTGCCTTTAAGACAGAAAACCTTGCAATATCACAAGATCTTCAACCACTGTATCTCAGACACAGGGCAGCAACACACTGCACAGTCTGAAACAGAAAGACAAAATCTGTTGTCATTTGTGTATATATAGATATAGATATCTATATCTATATAATTGTATACTTTAAAATGAAGTGGATCATATTAGGTTTAGGCCAAACCTACTGAAGATGGCCGCCCTTCCTGATGTATCCTTTCCTGTTAAAAAGGAGTTTAGCTTTTTAAATATTTTTCCCTTCCACTGTTGCTCGCAGCCCTGTGCAGGTTTAGGAGGGGGGGATTGAATCCAGGTCAAGATTAGATGCAATCCGTTGATTTTCCATTACTGAGAGGATCACAATGAATTGGCAGTAAATAAGCTGAGTCATCATTAATTAATTAAGATGATTTGACCCAAGTACATCAAGTTGGAATAACAGAATTGCGCAATTTTTAAATAATACAAATTATTCACAGGCAAATCCTTCCTAAGATTAATTTTTTTAAGTGGAACAACTCTTTTCCAAAACTGTCTTTAGGTCTGCAACCATTAAAACAAAGTGTCTTGCTGTATGCCTCACTCCAGTATCTTGTGACCTCTCTCCTCGGGTCCTTGCACTCATGAGCCAATCGGATTTAAGCTTGTTCTGCTAAATGGACTTATTCAAATTTAACCGTCTACTACAATCAGCTTCTGAAAAAAATCTGAGGTGAGAAATAAGCAATGTAGTTGGTTTATTCTCGTTCATGCTTGACGTGTAAGGCCTTAAAGGGGATATTTACCCTATTAATGCCATTAAATTGCCTCCATTCAAACTTTGTTTGTTATTTGTTGAAAGCCTAAAAATGCAGGAATGAACTGAAATGAAATGAAGACAAAACGTGAAATATCTGCCTGCTTTCAACTGAAATAGCCACATTTTCCCACTTCTAATGGTTTACGGTTGTAAAAACATAGAAGCAGCATAGCAGTTAGAGAGTATGGTTAAAATAAAATGAATTAGAAATAGTTACCAGCATTTTGCATCCACTTGCATCCAAAAACAGGCCAACAATAAAAAAAGAGGATATTTTAAGAATAACATATTTTTTAAAAAATTCAGAATTAACTGAGTGAGGACTTTAGGATGGTTACCCACTTCTGTCCTAAGTATTATATGGTACAACTGGTAAACTGCTTTTCTCTTTCTTGTCTAGATTTTATCCTGTTAATACAAAAGAACAGACAGAAAATATGCTTGTTTCCACAGCAACCACAGCAGACATGTTGATACTGCCTGATCAAAAAGCCTGCATAAAAAGCAGTTTAGCTATCGTGGCATCAACAGGGGTTATTTTAGTGTCCTGCAGGGTATTTTCACTCAAACTCTCCCCAAAGCCTTGTATATTTCTTTAAGAGATGCCAGAAAGGGACCAAACATGAAAGCTTGTCCACCTAAATAACCAAAGCCACACATCCAACCTTGAAAAAAATTTGAAAAATTAAAAAATTAAGCTTCTACAACAAGCGACAAAACCCCCGTACCTTCACCAGCCACCCCTGCCATGTACACAGAAGCAACAAAGATAAGAACAACAGTTCTGCTCAGATAGCATTGAGCCACAGACGGCTGCTGGACGAATGAAGACATAAACCAAACCGAGGACACACTGTGAGACATGTGACAGTGATAATACCAACAGGACAGACTGTTTGTGTCACGTGTGGGTTTGTGGGCACTAGGTTAAGAAATTACAATAAATATACATTATTAAGCTTGAGGGCAATTTAGAGAAGCTTTCTCATGGACGTTATATTGTAAGAAGCATTTATGTGTCTATGTAATATTTTGAACCAATGGGTTAATAACAAAACTAATTTAAAGATAAGGACTGTTATTTGGGGAGTTTAGATAACAAAGGCCATTAACTTGAGCAAGAAAGAAGAATAACAAGGGAATCACTCTAAAGAGGCAGCATACGTTGTCAGTGAAGTAGGCTCTTGTTAACTTCACTGTTCAGTGGGTTTATGGATAAAAAATGTGAAAAAAAGGATCCAGTCCAGTAAGATAACATATATGGAGCTGCATATAGTGCCTATTAATACAAAAAGGATGGAAGATGAGATAAATTAGGTTCAGTAAAACTGACCTTTCACAAAGCCCAATTTAAAACACTTCCTGCAGAAAACAGTTTTTTCTTTGCTTGGCAACAACTCCTCATATCAATCTTGCACCTGTCTCTCTAAGACCCCCTGAAAGGCCACCTTCCTCTGTTTGGGCACCATTTGGAAGTTCAGCAGAAAGAAAGCACCCAGTGTGTCTGAGCTGTGTTGTCTATATTTTATGGGTGTACTGTTCCTGATTCAGCTGAGACTTTAAAGAAACCTGCAATAAACTCTCAAATAGATTTGATCTATGTTTAATAAAGACATTTGACAATTAAACATAACAGACCCCCTTTAAAAGGCTTATTTCTTTCTGTAAAAATGAGTTGAAACCGTAAAATGCTGTTAACTTCCCAACTCAAAAATGTTATTTTCTAATATTATTACTGTTACAGTGCTGCAAGATGAAGGCAGAAGATTCTTACGGGTTCAAATTAGATATCTGCACATTGCATGTAACAACAGCTGAACTCTAACAGTATAACGGAGAATTATTCCTAAATGGATTTCCTCTCTGCACCGGCAGTCAGTTATTATAACTATTTATTTAGACTGTTAGATGTTCCATGTCCTGTGGTTGTTTTAAAGGTTTCTCAAATGTCCAGCTTTGATACTGGTAAGAAAAGCAGCCATGGACGTAACTTGATTCACATCATTTTTTTTTAAATTTTTTTTTAAACTTAGCAAAAAGAGGTTATTGTTCATTTTATTATTACTTTTATTTATCTTCTTGTTCCAACAGCATGTTAGCTCCACTTACGGCTTTAAAGCTGCATTTTTTCTTTGTCAAAACAATATGTCTGTACTAAAGTTGCAAAACTAAATATTGGAATTCCAGTATGAGCTGTAATGTATGTTTGTCTGCTACATTAATCTGCATATGTAAATAATGAAACCATGAATTGGCCTCGACAGTCCTTGCATATAAATCTGTGAACAGTGACTACTCTCACTGCAGCTCAATGCACATCTGACTGACAGGCCTGATTCAGTTACAGCTGCTCAACTTTTGTTTCACGAAAAGATCAAAAACGTACATATTCACAGCTTTTGGACAGCTGGGCATGTGTTTTGTGTCTCTATAAACGTCCTGCACATGTCCTTGTGTGAACCAACCTTCAATGTGGAGGTCAGTATGCGGAGACGGTGCAGGTGCTCATTAAGCTGAGGGTCCGCAGCCCGTCGGAGGAACGACTGCCTGAACTCTGTCTGGCCTTTGGCCTCTGATCCCCGCCCCAAAGGACAGACTCCGCCCTGCTCACATGCACGAAACAGGTCGCCAAGGGACGCACCTTCACTGCCACCTTAAATACAGTCGGAGGAAAACACAGAGACGCACGTTTAATAGTGATTCAATTCACGAGATTTGAAACTTCAAGGACTGAGGTTTTTGGGCTTGCTAATATCTCAGATCCACCACTGGAGGACAGCAGCAGATTAACACTTCTACCACACAGTGTAACAGCTTGTATTAGTCACAGAGAGATTACTAATGATGATAAAAATCCTCTCTTGCCTGTCAGCCTCAGGGACATTATTTCCACCATGGCAGTTTTATAACCTCCTCCGCATCAGCATGTATTGTTCTGTTCTCTATCAGATCGTATATCACCTGATACATACACATATAAATCGGCCTCTTTTACTGGTTTAGTCTGGCACTATTCTTCCTGCACCTCACCTTAGCAACAAGCACACCAACCACGGTCTCATTAGCCTCAATATGAACGCAGTGTGTGTTAATAGATACTGAAGATGATGGTTAAATGAATATGTGTCTGCCTGAGAGCAGTTTTATATCTGGCACATCTACTGACGTCAAAGTCTTCACCTTAAAAAATCCTTTTCTGTCTCTATTGGCCGTCAGTGTAAGACACACTTCCTCTCTCTGCTCTGTCTGTAGTTGGACAATGGAGAACAAGCCCCACAGGATGATGGAAAAAAAATAACTATCATGTCTCTCCGTGTGCACTCTTATAACAAAGCAAAAAAAACTATTGTTGCTGTGAATGTGGACTCTTTAAAGGGTTTAACATTTTGAATTGAGCCATTTTTTGCTTTCAAGTATTGTATAATCTAGATGAAATCAAGCAACTGGTACAGTTGTTTTAAAAAAAAATAAAATAGGTTTCTTGAATGGTTCAGTTTATTTTTCCGCCAAAGCGAATCAAGTGTAATCAAGGATGGACAAAATATTTTAAATAAATGTGTATAACATGGTTTGTCAAAATACCACAGAAAATGGTATTCTTTCTACTTTACAGAGGTCTCTGTTATCTGTTACATAGCTTCCATTCTGTTATTCACATCTCTCTTACTCTACATCTAATATCAACTCCTTAAGCAAACCAAATTCAGATCACTGCACACTAAAATAAAATAAAACAAATGTTTAAAACTGAAAATATGTTTGCAAATACATGTGCCTCATTGGCTGTTCAATGCAAGACATTTAGTGCTGATCACAATGATCTGCATTGAAGGTAGTTAAAACACTGCAGAGCACAACCGTCGACAGTTTATTGACTTGTTAAATGATAAATTTTACTAAATTGTAAGAAATGCTAGGCTGCTTTGTTGGTCTATGTCTTGGTGTTTTGGTTAAGTTTTTGGAGATTACCATTAGGAACTGTTGTTCATATGGCTACTTTTCATCTAAGTTAAAAACTTTATTTAAATAATGATAGAGCCATTGATGTTACATTCAATAATATAAGGATTATAACAAAATAAAATTTTAAACTTTCATCTGGAGAAAAAAATCACAAAGATGACTTTTAGAAGTCAGATTTCCTTTATATGCCTGCATAAGCACCAAATGGCAGTTCAGAGTACCCACCCTTTTCTTAAGGGTTCCTCTGGATGGTGCTTGATGGCGCTTCTGCTGAGACTCCATTGTTTCTTTTTTTATTTTTTTTATTTTGTTTTTGTCAGTGCTTACTTGGAAAATGACAGTGAGACATTAAGGGGCATAATTGGTGAGAACTGGTGTACTCATCAGAGACTGTCCATTATGAATGCCATGTTCAAGCATAAGGGTGTCATTATACAGTATACACTTGGCACCAGGACACCCTAGGTGGCAGCTTAAAAATCAACTTTGTAGTTGCGTCATTGGACTTGCAGCCACATGTCTTGCACACGCAGGTGAAGAAAAGCGGAGAGTGGTTCCCACCTGGTGATGAGTTGGCACCGTTAGTGGGGGAGATGCCTAGTAGGCCCTAAAGTGTAGTGACACTACAGGTCCCTGTCTAAAGGGGCTTGAACTCCCTGCTCAGGCAGAACTTTGACCATATCCCACGGGAGTTGGGGGACATTGATTCTGATTGGGCCACAATTCGTGCCTTAGTTGTTGAGGTGGCTGACCAGAGCTGTGGCCATGAAGTAGTCAGTGCTATGAGGTACTAAATCCTCTGATAAGGGCCCTTCCCTGTATGACCGGTGTCAGAGCTTGATCCACATTGCCAGCAGAAGGTAAGACCCATTTTCAGTGAGGGTTGGATTTCTCCAAGGCTGCCCTTTAGTCACAGATTCTGTTCATAACTTTGATGGACAGCATTTCTAGCTGTAGGGAAGGCATTGATGGTGGTCTCAAGATTAGATCTCTACATTATGCAGATGATGTGGTCCTGCTTGCTTCATCGGGCCACAATCTTAAACTCTCACTGAAGTGATTCTCCCAACCCCGCAGTAGAAAATGGATGGATGGCTTCTGACAGCTGGTTTGTGAAACAGTCTAAATAAATACTTGCTTTTTAAAGAAAAACACTAATAATAAAAAAACAAAAGAAAACTATAAACATCTGTTTTTGTTGAACTGGGACTGAATGAAAAAAACAAGACATGCAGATAACCTAAATAAATAGAGAAAGTTGAAAAATAAATAAATAAATAAAAATTCCAAGACGCTGGATTAACAACCTGCCAAATAGCTCAGATAATAAACAACATGTATCGTTAAACTGACTTCTGTGTAGCTTTTGCAGTCATTTAATACGACTCGAGATATTTAATTCATCCATCAGTCTTTGCTATCTAATCTAATGTTTTATATTATTAAATAACCATTTCCATTGCTATTTTATTAAATGTGCCAAAATATTTTAAATACGTAGGATTTATTTTAAGCAACCAGTTTCTCACCTGAAACAATGCTGGGATGGGCTCCAGATTACCCGCGACCCGTAATGGAATAAGCGGTACAGCTAATGACTGACTGACTCAACCAGAAAAACATCAAAATCACCAACATTGACATTATTCACTTTAACCTATTAGTGTTTTAAAAGCATTGGTTAAGTGGTGCAAATATTTCAACTTTATTTATTCAAAATTATTCAAATTTAAACTTTATTAACTAATTATTTATCTAATCAAATTTGATTTATAAAGCACTTTTAAAGCAGCATAAAGTGCTTTATATAATAAAAAACAATGCGTGCATATTAAAAACACACACTTGCCACATCCAAGTATTTAACCCTAACAATTTAAATATGCACATACATACACACATGTATTCCCCAACCCAGCACAAACATAAACAAACTCTACTTCCAAGTTTCTGTCTCTTTAACTGAATATAAAAATAAAAATATAAATGGAAATTAACATCTGGCTTAATGCTGCTGTGAGGAAACAATATCTTGGGAATCCGTTTACACCGAGAGCCACCTGTCTCATAACCACAGAGGCCGCCACCAAAGGAACCGCCCAGATAAGGGCAGGCCAAGGTCCACACCGCAACCAATGGGCTACAGTAAAGGGTCCCAAACTAAGAGTTAAAAAATCTAAAGTTAAAAAGAACAAAAAAAAATCAAACAAGCCTAAAAACAAATAAGAGCAACGGGTATAAAATTATAAATAAAGGAGTGTTTAATAAGTAGTATTTAAAATAAATCAATAATGAAATAATTAAACAAGTATAAAATATATAAAATAATAATAAATATGATATAAAATAAAATAGACTGAAACAAAAACTAAAATTTCAGTTATAAGCCAAGCTAAAAGGTAGGTCTGGAGCCTCTTTTAAAAAGCAATAGCTGCATTTAAATAAAGCACTTTTAATCCAATTGAACATCCAACTAGAATAAAAATGTGTCACGTAAACACCTCAGTTTATCCGATTGGCCTCGTTTGGAAGATCGGGAGGGGGGATTTAAATCTTTTCACCATCATATCAGTAGTAATAAATAACCATGTCTAAACTCATTCCGATGGTTTCTGTGGTGGATGTGTACATGCATGAACCATGTGGGTTTATCTGATTCTGCTGCTCTGAGGTTGATAGAACGAGGCTCTGCCATATGTTTTAGTCCTGACTTTATTAACAATTCAATGTCCAGTACCTCAGGAACTCAGGGGTTGTATGAGCTCATCATTTAAGAGAAGGTTAGATACAATAGAAGGCCCAAGTCCATGCTCTCTGGTTTCTTTTATGTATTTCATATAGCATGTGTTGACCTGTTGAAACCCACCGTTGTGTGTTTGCTGCTCTTCTTTCGCAGGCGGTGCAAGGAGTATGTGTAGGTTGCTGTCTCGTGGCAATGTGAAGCTGCGGGGTTTCCCTTCTTGGGTTGCCATAGGAATCAGCCTCTGCATCGCCACGGGCAACGGGGCGTTCCTTTGTGGAGGAAGAGTGTAAACGGCTCCAGCCATCATCGAGCCACCACCTGGGCCTGGCTCAGCAAAGACAGCATCCTCTGTGAGAGAAAATACAGAGAAAATAACTATTGACTGGAGTTGTCAATACAGTATGACTCATTTCAGTAGAGGAGCATGCTCAAAGATGTCGCTGGGCAACACGGACTCTCAACTCCCTCAAAAGATTTTCTATGGGGTTGAGATCTGGAGACTGGCTAGGCCACTCCAGGACCTTAAAATGCTTCTTACAAAGCCACTCCTTTGTTGCCCAGATGGTGTGTTTGGGATCATTGTCCTGGCTAAAGACCCAGCCACATCTCATCTTCAATGCCCTTGCTGATGGAAGGCGGTTTTCACTCAAAATCTCACGACACATGGCCCCATTTATTCTTTCCTTTACACGGATCAGTCGTCCTCGGTCCCTTTGCAGAAAAACAGCCCCAAAGCAGGATGTTTCCACCCCCATGCTTCACAGTAGATATGGTGTTCTTTTGATGCAACTCAGCATTCTTTCTCCTCCAAACACGAGGTTGAGTTTTTACCAAAAAGTGCTACTTTGGTTTCATCTGACAATCTGACATTCTACCAATCCTCTTCTGGATCATCCAAATGCTCTCTAGCAAACTTCAGACGGGCCTGGACATGTACTGGCTTAAGCAGGGGGACACGTCAGGCACTGCAGGATTTGAGTCCCTGGCGGCGTAATGTGTTACTGGGGTAGCCTTTGTTACTTTGGTCCCAGCTCTCTGCAGGTCATTCAGTTGGTCCCCCCCGTGTGGTTCTGGGATTTTTGCTCACTGTTCTTGTAATCATTTTGACCCCACAGGGTGAGATCTTGCGTGGAGCCCCAGATTGAAGGAGATTATCAGTGGTCTTGTATGTCTTCCACTTTCTAATAATTGCTCCCGCAGTTGATTTCTTCACACCAAGCTGCTACCTATTGCAGATTCAGTCTTCCCAGCCTGTTGCAGATCTTCAGTCTTGACCATAGTGGAGTTTGGAGTCTGATTGTTTGAGGTTGTGGACACGTGTCTTTTATACTGATAACGAGTTCAAACAGGTGCCATTAATACAGGTAACGAGTGGAGGACAGAGGAGCCTCTTAAAGAAGAAGTTACGGGTCTGTAAGAGCCAGAAATCTTGCTTGTTTGTAGGTGACCAACTACTGATTTTACTGAGGATTTTACCAATGAATTAATGAAAAATCAGACAATGTGATTTTCTGGATTTTTTTAACTTATTTTGTCTCTCATAGTTAAGGTATACCTATGATAAAAATTACAGGCCTTGACCTTCTTTTTAAGTGGGAGAACTAAACACTTTTTCAGTTCGGGCTTTTCCTGTTAACAATAATCCCAAGACATCATTCCCTCGTCCTATATATCCTCTTCCATGCTGTGTGTTGTGTTTTCCAGTTGTTGCTATGGTTCTTCTTCTACGTTTTTGTTAGATGACGTTTGGTCACGCGGGATGTCCGGCTCGGAGGACTAAATTGTAAATCAGTTGCGGGACAGTATCATTATGTGTGTTGTTCTGTGATTAGATTATCAGAGCACACCACACACAGTATGATCAAAACTGTTAAATGCCAGATTTTCTATCTTAACGTGTGCGGTCTCGACCAGATGAAAATCTCATAAGATTAAAAAAGTCCTTATTTGTGGACCAGGATTTACACAGTGGAAGTGGAGTTTTTGATCTACAGATATACACGTACATCACTGCTCCACCTCAACACACCCCACCTAAAGGCAAAACATTCAATATGGCTGCTGCCTTATTGTGGAATGAAGGGTACAACAAGTGAGAATCAACTGAAATTAAAGGATCTTGGTTTTAAGCTGGATCCCTGGGGCAGACAGTGTTGATGCATAAAAAAACTACAGACATTTAAATCTGGCCAGTTTTTGGATTTCTCAATAATTGTAGGCCCCTTGTTTTTTTGAAAATCCAGTAGATGCCTAAAAGGTGGAATTTTTAAAGTTAAAAAGGTGAACAATACTAAAGTTTGCTTCCAGTGCATGATCTAAATAAAGGGTGATTACCACCATTCAGTTCAACTTTATTTGTCTAGTGCCAATTCACAACAATTCACAAGTCCTGTCAAGGATCTTTAACAAATATAGGGTTACAATGCAATTCACTATATTTTGGCATCTAGACCATATTACACCAAGTCCTGTTAAAATCTAAGTGTCTAATACGTTATAAATCTGACTAAATTGGAGGATATAAAGGATTCTACAAAAAGTTTCTGAATTTGAAACATTTACGTGTTAACAAATCACAGATTTACTGCAAGAAAAGCCATGTTTACAACTACTTTTCTATTTATTTACAGTATACATATTGAGCTATATTAAGAACATATTCTTGCCGTCATAATAGCATGCCAACAGTGTCAGATTCTATTAAATGTGATTCCAAATTCAAGCATTGGATGTAGAAATATGTTTAGTTACAGATACGTAGATGTTTTATTAAGATGCTGGTTCATCAGTGCATTACCAAGAGGTCCAGTTTGTAAGTAGTGCAGTCCAGCCTCAGTCAGCGGTGTCTCAATAAGGTCCTGCCAAGAGCGTCTCTGAGAAGATGAAGACCGGCCTGGGGACCCTGTCTCACTGCTTCCACCTGCAGGACTGGAGCGGTACTACAGAAACCAGTATCAGACAAGTGCTCTTCAGGATTTATGTGGGCATTTTATAGTCTGTTATGATGTGGGACATTAAGAAGATGAGAATTCTCAATTTAACTATCAAATCACCCTCAACTTCACACAACATGTAGTATATCTCATCAATAGCCCCTTGCTTCAGTGTAATACCTCGATATTGCCATGTTAATTTATTTGGAAAACTATTGGGTGGCAAATGTTATTTCCATGAAAAGAAATAAAAATCCCTGTGAGACAGAAATTCATTATGCCCCACAGTACAGAGTTTTCTCTAGCTCAGGGCCTGGGAACATAGTCATTAAAATCTTTCAAATGTGGTAATTAAGCCCTTTAAAGGTTGGATGAATATAATTAGGAATTATTGTTTGTGGCTTATAGTTTAAAAATCTGCCATTTTTGCCTGAAACTATACACTCCCTAGAGCAACGGCTTAAGAAAAAGGACTGATAGTCTCCAGAAAATGAGAACCTGGTTGTTGACTGGCTGTTTCCTAAAGGTGCTACTGCGTTCAAGCCCTTCAGAGAATTAAAGTTTTTAATCTAATAGGTGAAAGTTAGGTTTTTTATTGTCTGTGTTACATCACAGGCTGCATAGCTTTAGAAATGATAAATAAAACAGCCTCTGGGTACAGTTATGGATGCTGGAGTTGGTTTACCTGCATATCAAGCATGATTACAGCCGTAGAAGGAAAATATTCATATTCATATCATATTCAAAGAAATTAAATTTTTTTATGTTTTTTTTATTCTCCTTGCGGTGCCTTGTGCACTATTTACTATTATCTACTTCTAATTTTTTAGATTTTAATGAAGCTGTATAAGATCGAGGAATAGTTGCTAAAAACTACTTTGAGACATTGTAGTTTGGGATCCATTAATTGGCACAATGTCAAGCCAGTATCCAATTGATCAAATGACGAGTGCAATGACTGATGAAAATTTAAGCAAAACACTTGCATAGTTTCATCTAACTGTACCAATCTGTGATGCAGCAAAAGCTGGAGATGTGACTGCAGTAAACACACCTAAGAGTCCAATTCTCTGTGGCTCATACCACTGCAACCTGTACTAAACTCTTTTTTTGCATATTTTGTGACTGCATCTTCTGAAATCAAAATTCATGATATGCTGTAAATTGTCTCGCACCTCTACAGGGTCACATCTGTACTGCATATCGCTGCTGTTGCTGTCCCCTGGTTTTCTCCCACTGTGTGTGGTGCCTCCTCCCAAAGGTCCGGGATGGTACTGTGGCTCTGCAGTTGCCGGAGGCTGCTCGCCACACAGGAAGTCCTCCTGGGAAGAACGAGAGCGAGACGTTTCTGTGGAAGACAGGCGTGCCCGGCCTTCCAAGTAGGCGCTCATCTGGCAGAAAGAAGGAAAAGCAGGAAAATGCAGCAGATGTCAACTCATTGCTTGGTTTCATTCAGCCATAATGGTGCACTTTAATAGAGGGATTTAATCTGGTGAGGGAGCCAAATGACTGGGAAAGAGAGCGATGACAGAACAGGAAAAAAAAAATGTTTGAAACACCCAAACACCAATCACAAGATAAAGAAAAAAATATGCCCCAAGACAAAGACTTATGTAGAGCAACCAGTTCCATGTCCAATTATAGCGACAATTACACCAAATATATCCCAATTTCTCCCTGTAGGCTTAAGTGACAATAAGTCTAACTTTTATAATAGATTATGGGGGCACACTGAGTCTGAATTTGCCTTCAACCACATGTATTATTTTACAAGTGCTGTAACACTGCCATGCTTTTTTGTGTGACTCACTGATGGAGGTCTTGGGTAAGTATCATAAGGAGGAGGAGGGCTGTCTTGTTTAGGGCTTGAGGTGGTGTCCTCTTCATGGTCACTCTCACTCCAATAATCTACAGGACGCACACACAATATTAGGTGAGAAAGACACGATACTCATATATTTATGCATAGATTAATTTATTTTTTCATTTATAAATCTGTTCATCCATCCAGTCATCCATCTATACTCGACACATCAAGAATTCATCTGCATATTGATCCATAATCAGTACATTCATGTACCCATCCATCAATCGTTGCACCAGTTTACCCATCTTTAATCCACCAACCTTCTTTATCGGTCCACGAATACATCCATGTATGGTAAACGGACTGTACTTAAGTAGCACTTTTCTAGTCATGTTGACCACTCAAAGTGGTCTTTTACACTAGATGTTACATTCACCTATTCACACACGCACACACACACACACACAGCTCTTCTACTGATTTATATATATATATATGTATATATATATATATATACATATATATATATAAATATAAATATAAATTGTTTATTTATTGTCTATCCATGTAAATGTATACATGTATGGTCCATCAATGCATCCATACCTCTTTCTTAATTTATTACCCTTTTAATTAAAAAAAAGAAAGAAAGAAAGACAGATAGAAAGAAAAATCAGAACAGAAAAAAAGAGAAAAGTCTTCATTCACCCTGCATGAGAAGTGCCACCCGTCTCCATGTTACGTTCTTCAAGCAGAAGAAAAAGGCTAAACTAGATATTAATGCGTCTCAGAGATGCTGTAACCAACAATTGTTCTTCTTATTAATGTATCTGAAAAACTCCTTGTTACTGTCTGAAATTCAAATGAGTGAGTTTAAACAAAAGCTGATTTTGCTCTGAATGAACCCTCACCCTGATCCTGACGCATCCTCTCTCGCTCCGCGTAGCCAACGGCTGCCATGTTTAGGCGACTCAGCCACCTACAAGAAGAATGAAACACCCAAGTTTATCACATTTCACAAACCAAAAAAGCTAATAAATAACTGTTTAAGAGCCCGTTTGTGGTCTCACAAACCACATTGTCTTGTAAACCTGGTAACTGGTGCATTGTTAGAACACAATGTAAGAAAATGCATCAAGTTATGTGTAAAATAAGCTGAGGTTTAACAAAAACAATTCTCCTTTTCTGCAAAAAGGTCAGGGTTTGAAACTATTTAAAACCTAGAAGAGTCTAATTATTTATTTTCATAATGATATTAGTTGATTACACATATCTTTGTCTGTTTACACAGACTAGGTAAAGTGCTTTGGTGCTTCTATAATCAGGCCAGAGAAAACAAGTTAAATGATTTCTATTCAATGATAAAATCTTTAACCTTTAACACTATTTCTGTATTTGTAAGTCAAAGCAGGAGCCTGTATAGAATGCCTTGCAAATCCTGTTTTTTCCACACATTTTTTTAACCCTTGAATAAAATAAACATATTTGTTTTGTGCTTTACAGAAAAGCAGCTGGGATCTTCCCTGCTGCATCTATGTATAGGACCCACTGCCTTACCTGTTCATGTCATCCACTCCATCTGCTGCAAAGTAGAAACTCTTGACCTTGGGGTGACATGCTTTGAAAGCACTAGAGAGACAGAGGGAGTTATTTTTGTCAACACACCTTCATGCATTCAGGAGCACGTGAGTTGCACATGAAGGACATAACACATAAATATGCAATAGACCTGTTTTCTTCAGGCACTTACTACTTCTTTCTGCATTCACTGGCCCGGTCAATCTTAAACTCTGGAAGACTAACGAAACCCTCTGCCTTCTCATCCTGAACAGAGAAAAAGAAAAAAAGACATAAAAATGAATGGGTTTAAGAAAATGTTCATGTTAATGATGCTACGGATCATACATCTTGTCTCTTCTTTCTAGACATAAGAAAAAAGCACAAAACCCCCAAAAAACAAAGATTCAACCATCCCGACAGCTTCTTCATGTGTTTGAGACTGCGGATAGATATCACTTTAACATGTGCTGGTGCTGAACTATATAACAATAATGCTACACATGCTCTAATTTGGGCACAGCTGTGCTTTTATGAGGTCATCATTTTACTTTTTAGCCTGTTAGCATGCCTAATTTTGCTAATAAACACAAAACGTAGAGCTGAGGTTACTCAAAATTTGCTTTATTCATAAAGCAAAGAATGTTTAACAGATGATGGTAAAGAGGCAAAAAAAACAAATTCTTCATTTTAAAGAGGCCAGATAAATAAATATGAGCTAAATATTTCACAGCTTGCCTGACATGTTTCACTAAAACGGACAATAAGAAAACCAGATTAACTAATTGATCCTCTCGGAAGCATAAATTCATGTTTAATATTTCAGAACAGCTTGACCAGCGGTTATTAAGATGCTTTATTAAAAATCGATTTTACTGATGTCATGGCTGCTGGTAAATGTGAGTTTGATTTATTTCTTAAAACTATTAATCTTTGTCGTTATTTTCATGGCAATCTGACCGTTAGTATAAGAGGAATGGAAGTTGAATAAATAAATAAATAGTTTTTCCCTTTAAACAAACAAACAAACAAACAAAATAAGAAATATTTCTAACTGCATGTCAACTGAGCCAGTTCTTGCAGTCAGGGCATCACTACATCAAACTAGAAGCACTCAGAGAGCCCAGACCTCCATCAAGCCATTTTAAATAAAAATCCTTTAAAAGTTCCTGGATCAAAGGCAGTGATCCAGCCGAGTACGTGACCTCCACCTTGGTGACGACAAATCCTGTCAAAGTCTTTTACAAAATTGATAAACATCAATTATTTCGGTGATGTTTGAGGAAAAATATTGGGTATAACAAGACAGACTATAAATCCAACCATGATAACGACATATAAACCAGATACCAATAATACGATTGACAGATTTCCAAATATTTCACTAAAAAACATGAATGTCAGCCTCATGGCTGCGCTTAAAGAAGGCTATGGGAACGACCTAACTCCCAAACCTACTGCCAGTGTTTGGAAAACACTTTCTTTAAGCAGTGGACAGGAAAAAGTCTGCATCTTTCAAGAGGATTTTTATGCAGGACAATGCCCCATCGCATGCATCGAAGTACTCCACTTCATGGCTGGCCAATAACGGCCTTAAAGATTAAAAAATAATGACATGGACCCTATCCTCACCTAACCTAAACCCTATTAAGAACTTGTGGGTCCTTCTTAAACGGAAGATTTTTGTTGAAGGAAAACAGTACACCAGTCTGAACCGTGTCTGGGAGACTGTGGTTGTTGCTGCACAAAAGGTTGATCGTCAACAGATCAAGAAACTGACATACTCCAGGAATAGAAGGCTTTTGACCATTATTGAGAAGAAGGGTGGCTATATTGGTCACTTTTGACATTTTTTAAACGTCAGAAATGTTTATTTGTATATTTTGACTAGTTTGTTTATTATTATGATGTTAACAGATGAAAATAAACAAGTGAGATAGGGAAGTTTTCATTTTTCATTTAGTTGCCCAATATTTGTGCACACATAGATTATTTTCCTAAGAAAGCCAAAACCATACTTACTTTCTTAAATATTCAAGTTTGAGGTTTATTAACAATTTTGGATTGATCGAGAGCACTGTAGCTGTTCAATAATAAAATTAATCCTCATTAATACAACTTGCCCAATAATTGTGCAAACAGTGTTTAAAAACAGCTGTAATCAAGCTTCTGCTAAAAAGGGGCAGTCTAGACAAGACACAAATGAACAACTACAGGCCAAACTTAATCTTCCTTTTCTAAGTAAAATCATCAAAAAAGCTGTTTTCATTAGATAAATGACTTTTTAACACAAAACAACTGCTATGATGTCTTTCAGTCAGATTTTAGACAGCACCACAGCACTGAGATGCTCTGACCAAAGTCATTAATGGTATGGTGGAATGGTTTAGGAACAAAATACATCGGTGACCTTTTCACCCAGCAAAAACCTACTAGAACCCTCAGATCATCTGGATCCAGATTTTTATCAGTTCCCAGAGTCAGAACCAGACATGGAGAAGCTGCGTTCAGCTTCTATGCTCCACATGTCTGGAACAAACTCCCAGAAAGCCTCAGATCAGCTGAAACAGTTTATTTAAATTGAAATTAAAGACTCGCCTGTGCTCTGCTGCATTTCCCTAGTTTTTATTTAAACGTCCAAATCTGCATCTATTTCTTTTAATCTGGAATCTTAGTAGAACTTTATTTCTTCCATTTTATCTATTTTATTTTAGCTTTTTTTCTGTTTGAATTTGATTAATTTTATTTCTTTGATCTTTGTTTTCTTTCAATGCCCTTGTATTGCTTTCTGCACCCTGCTGTAATGTTTTATGTAAAGCACTTTAACTGTCTTGTACATGAAATGTGCTATACAAATAAATTTTCCTTGCCTTTTAATGTGAAGTAAACAAATAATATTCTAATAAAAACAATAGATGTCATTATTTTACTGCTGCAGACAAAAGAAAAATCACAAAATCAAGATGTTTGTTACATGATAATATGACCTATAGTTGTTGAGGTCTTTCACAGGTAATTAAAAAACCAATAGTTAGTGCCAACTTCCCAACAGATTTGTAAATGGATATCAGGACTCCGTTCAACAATTAATTTTCCTGACACTTTTCCATTTATACACACTAACAACTCATGTTACTTTCAGTACAATAAAACCAGTTCTGACTAATCTCATTTGTGCCTTTTTTAACCCCCAGACATATTCCTTTAAATATATCTCAAAGTCTGGGGGGAACATTCACTAAAATTGGAGGCTTGAGACATACCTCCTCATTGATGTACCAGTACAGGCAGTTGTCTTTTAGGACAAACCAGTACTTCTTCCATTTCTGAGAGAAGTAACCTTTAGCATCCCGCTTTCTCCACAACCAGCCCTCACAGTCTCCTCTGCCCAGCGCCTTGCAGGAAACGCGCCTCCGACTCAAGGACGTCAAACCTCGTCCTGGAACAAGATGGAAGAAGCTTAAAGTCATGGTGTTCATAACCAGAAAGAATGGAAATAATAAAACTGGAAGAAAGAATCGACTCAAACAGGAAGGAGTTGTCCACAGAAGGGTCATGCAATATGTTACTTCTACATTTAAGTGCTCACTTCTGTCTCTCACGGCAGTATGAAGAAAAGATTTTCACGAAATGCCACATAATAATGTAGTCACGATTCCTAGAAAGAGTTTGGTCTGGATTTAAGTGTTTGACATAATGTTGCTGCACTGCAGTACAGTAAGACGTGTTTAATAAAAATAGCCTTTTTGTCTTTGGCTTGCAAGCACTAACATTTTTCACTGCAGGCTCCTTAAAAAAGATTACAGGGGGGAGACTTGGCTCCCAGATGAAGTCCACAAAGGAACTTCTATTGTAACTGTATAAAAAGTATTTTAACAAGGCTGGTAACTCAAAACTCCATTTACATAAAGGAAACAACTTTCCTGCACAGAGCTGGACACACACAAATAATAATAATAAAAAAATCAAGAGCAAGCATGCAAAAGAAAGAGGTTTTCAGTTGAGATATAATTAATCATTTATGCCCTGAAAATAAATGTGTGCAGCATATTTCCTGGAAATGTACTAAAGTACTCCTCAAAAGTCATTATTCTATTTTTTCTTTTTTAACAGCAGCTTCAGGCTACAAACTGACTGCATCATCAATTGACTCTAAAAGAGAGCTGTTCATTGTAGAAAATGAAGACTTTTTCCTTAATTTGGACTAAAAGAAGTACTAATATTTAATTGTATGGTTGAGGAATTGTTCATTTGGAGCCACAATGGCATCAGTAAATGATTATCATGATATTCATTTTGATATTTGGAATATCTGCAGACAAAGAAAGCTGTCAACAAATTGTTCAGACAGAGCTAAAGCATGTTGGAAAAGAAAAAGATAGGTTCTGAAAAGAGATGAAGACAGTAAGGCGTAAAAGAATCCCCCAGCATAGAAAAAGATAAACTAAATTATATTCTTATTTATCTGAAGAAAAAAACTGATGATAGAACTTATCACAGAATAATTGTATCTTAAAAGCTACTGAGGTTCAGTGAAATCCACCTAATCTGCAGTCCAGTCTGCAGCACATTCATCAAAACCTGTCAAATGAGCATGATGTGTTAAAATGCAAACAGAGCTCTCTGCACAGGCTGCATGAGAGCGGTCATTACAAGGAGGAAAAACTACCTCATACCCAAACCTACATCTATGTCATCATGCCAGCAGAGTTATAAATTAACATGACTGAAAATCTCTGCAAGACATTAAAAAATGATCAAACAGAAAAAATGTGATACTGACCACTACCATCAAACTATGACAAAAGACAGTCTTGGAGTACAACAACAGGAAACAAGTCTGACTTACTGATTGCAATGCAAACCAAGCTCTAACTCCAGTTGTACTGGGACTGAACAGCCCTTAGCAGAAGGCCCCATACCCCTGAAGTACCTTCCACAGGACACCACATTTTATAATGCACTGTACATCACAGCTATGCACATTTTAAAAAAAAAAAGCCCAGTCACACACCAAGCAAGTGTCAGTATGTTTTAATAGCATTTTTTTTTTTTTGCCGGCTGTGGGAGAACTCTTTGCTTGTGCTCTGCATATCTCTCTGACAAGCTCTGTAACATCTTTGAGTCTTCAGCTAAAAAAGATATCCCGCATTCATCTGTAACAATGAAAATCTAACTTCTTGAGCTTCCTCTAGTTTCAGTGAAAGGTAAGGATCTTCTTTTGATCTAATATTATTGCTGTAAGTACTGCGTTTGGTCAATTTATCCCGAAAAATATAATAAGGTAAAAAAGTAAGCTTTTTAAATTTACTGTGGGTCAAAACAACTGATGCTACTTGGTAAAGCTACTTGGTTTCTGCTTTCTTCTTTGTTGTTTATGCATCTCAGACCACCTCAGTTATGTTTTCAGGTGAGCATGCAGCTGAACAAACATGAAGACAGGCACAATTAGTCTCAAAATTGGGTGTCTACTCTCCTAATAATGGAGCATAATGGTTTTATCAGCAAACCTTGAAGCAGGTGAGCAAAATTAAAACTGAAAAATAACATCACTAGGATAACGACATTTTTTTACATCTAAAGGGGACCACAACTAGCAGTGTGGGGTCCGATTGAACAGGTGGCTTTTACCTTTATTCTTCTTCCTGTTCTTTGACTGCAGAGAGGTTGACTGCTGGTATGTCTGAGAGGTTAGAAAGAAGAGGAAGAGGAAGGGAGGAAGAAAGAGCAGGCTGTCAGGAGGAATCAGTGGTCTTTGTTTGCTGCAGTGAATCTTAGGATATAAATGATGACAGATCTCAGCAGAAGCGACGAGATCTGAGGAGGCCAAAGACATGCAGACAAAAAGTAAAATGCCTTGTATCTCATTATCTCTTCCTCAAACACACACACACACACACACAGAGGAATAGAGTCAATCTCACATAGGATGTTAGCCTTTTTCACACCTCTAAACATAGAACAGACGGGTGAGAGGGGAGGCTGAGGTGGCACAACAGGACATCCAGGTGATGGAGGAGGTGCGAGAAAACAGAGCTCTGGGGGTTTCTGTGACACACACACACCTCAGTCTGCAAAACATGAAGGACTGACACCTATATGATACAACTGCACATTTAATATAATAACAATTCACTTTCTCCATCCCACAGATTGCTCCCTGACTCACATACTCTAAATTAATCAAGTATGCAACCAGCCTTTTTTATCAAAGCACCTCTGCACCCTTTCTTTTATGGATCAAGTTGAGGATGCTATTAAGCCCTTCAGCCTTAGCATTGGGGATAATTTGGACAGCTACACTTATCCATGCAAACAGAAGGGTAGGGCCAAACGGACAAACTGCAAATGGGTCTAATGCATGCTGAATTTAAAAAGGTGTGTTTCATTATTG
This sequence comes from Rhadinocentrus ornatus, assembly GCA_037177495.1. NCBI lineage: Eukaryota > Metazoa > Chordata > Actinopteri > Atheriniformes > Melanotaeniidae > Rhadinocentrus > Rhadinocentrus ornatus. Next base: position 3,587,631 of record JBAMHW010000020.1, on the reverse strand, counting down.
CGTTGAGATTTTACTGGATAATGGTTCTGAATTAAAAAGGTTGTATTTATTTTCCTTTATTTTTTCCTACCTCAGCTACAACCAGCACATTAACACTTGACCTCTTGACAGGTCAGATGGGGCAACAGACCAGCTCTGATGTCACAATATTACATAGGTCAGAACCTGGAGCTCAGCCACTCACAACCCCACGCTCTATTGGACAGATGACATGAACCCGCCCACTCCCAGCAACACGCCATCTGGCATCGCAGCGCCATGCACACTGTAAACACACTGCCAATCGGGCTCACACATGCAAACTCTTTTAATTTTCAAAGAGATGCTGTCAAGAAGGATAAGGTCACCAACGACCAAACTGACTGTCTGGATCGGAGAGCACCGAGCACCCCCTGTCACTTCCATGAACAGATGTCAGGGAAGTGACAGGGGGTAATAACGAGTCAGCATTCGCTCAGATCACACTTGACTGCAGCGCTTTTTATCAGGGGAAAAAGCTCAAACGTTTGTCTCAAAAATGCTTTCCTCAAACGTCTGACTTAAATCTGGGGCCTGGCTATAGATCAGTACCAAAGCAATAAGAAAGTAGATATGCATCCTGGTTTTTGACTCCAATCCAAATCATGTAGTCATTATGTATGCATTACGCAATCTTAAAGACAGTAGCTGTCCCAGTTTGAAGGTAAACATCAAGTTAGTCACAAATCTTTCTCCCAAAGATCTGCATTGCAACAGAATCACAAAAGGTATGAAATCAACGTACTTAGAGGATGTTCATTTAGCTGTTATGCAAAGATTTTTTGTCCAATTAGGAAAGGAAAAAAAGCTTTTTTTACTTAATTTGAACCATAAATTTCAAATTAGGTCCAGACCGTTTGCTGGTCATGGTATGGAGCTGATATGCCTTTCCGGAAGAAAGATTTAAACCCTTCTTGTTCTGCAATATTATGTAACGAGAAAGATCTCCAATTTTTTATTTACATTTTACCACGGTGGTTGTAGTCGAGGAGGAAAAGCAGTTGTCTTCCAACCGGAAGGTTAGAGGATCGATTCCAGGCTTCCCTGACTAAATGCAAAAGTGTCTTTTGGCAATATACTTAATAGGATAGGTGTGTGACAAGTAGTGTAGAGCACTTTGAGTGGTTAAACTGATTAGAAAATCGCTATACAACTCCGTTTACCATTACCATATTACCACCTCTGTATTTACTGTCTGTCATCTCCAGTAGTCCTCTATTTGACATCAACCTCATCTCATCAGTGATTGTGGAAAATTAGCTTGTTTTCGGCAGCCAGTCATCTTTAAATGTGTTATTGCACTGAACAAAAGGTTTCATCATCTCTTTGCCAAATGCAAATTTGTGATTCATGACTGAATAACATGAATAACTGATATTGGATAACTTTTATCCAATCACCCACAGTCCAAGAGCACATCTCTTCAGCCCACTTGTTTTCTACTGTTTAGATGTTAGTGATGGTGCATGGTTTGCTTTTAGTGAATATAAATCATTTTTCCTCCAGTTTGGTCACAGGCATTGACTCCTGTTTAGTCTAATTTGTTTTCAATGTCTTTTGTTGTGCTTTTCTATTATCAGGCATATTGCTTTGACTTTTTCTGTCCTGACGTTTTGACATCTCTTTTGGTCTACCTGAATGTTTCCCTTTTTAAAAAGTCCCTAATTTTAGATCAACTGACAGGGAGCAACCAGAAGAAGTTGAATGACCACCTTGAAGGAGTTTTATAATCCTTTCCATTATTTCCACTGACAGCTCTCATGTTGGGGCCATGTTTCCAGTCTATCGGTCAGGTGCATCATAAAGCTCTGCAAGCCCCCTCTTTTAATTGTAGGATCATTTACATATTCAGACTTCTGCAGGTATTTATTTTAGAAATACAAATTACAAAGTGATCTAGACTCAGAGATGAGTAGATTGATGTTACTTTCACATCTATACAATTAGCATGAAACTAAAATTAGCAGCCAGAGTGAAATTGGCCAAAACAAAATGCATCACAGAGCATTCGAAATAAATGAAGCAAATCCCTTAAACTTATCGAAGCATCTCAAAGACAGACACCTACATCTGTTTACAGAATTCAAACTCATAGTGTTTCAGTTTTTCATTTTGTGTAGACTATATATAAAAAAAAGTATGTATTTTGAATAATTAGCAACTGTTTTAGTTTCAGGTTTTTGAAGACGGAAGTTAGCTTGTTTAGGTTAATATAGCAATAGCTCAGAGTATTTCTTAGGGTAAACAAAAGTCTTCTTTTACCCAGACGTCCTCGTTTAAGAGATAAAAAATGCGTTCAGCAGGAATTTCAAACCAGGATTTAGCTCTATCTCAGCCTCAAATATGTTTACATAGGTTTTGCGTTCTGTTTCAATCACACTTGCGTGTTATTGACTGTCAGACAACGAGCAACAGGAGAGGAAGGATTGGTGTAAGTTAGCTGTCAGTGCACAATTACACATATTACACGTATATATTGATCTAAAGTTTTATATACAAATTCTGAAATTCTTGTTTGTGTAAAATCGCAAATGTTTGTTTATTTAGTCTGTAATATATTATTTAAAAAGTTAAAACTTCAACAATTACAAATACAAAATGTAATTTATTATTACGGTTTGAAAAAAATGTCAAAAGTACATCACGAAGCCACAGACATTATTCATGCAGAAGAAGATAAATCGATGCCACAAACTGCACATGTGTCCGAAGTCTGTTCAACTTAATGGTACCAAGGGAAAAGATTATGTTGGAATTAAGGATGTGTTGCAGATCAGTTGAGTTGGTTTATTCATGACAAATAATAATATAATAATTTTACTTGGAACAGCGGCCCCTAAAAGGGACCAGCTGTTCATCAATGGAGATATCTCGACCTGGGTTGAAAGCTGGGGGAGGCGGCACCTCCATCTGCTCTACAGCTCCTTGATTGGGGTCAGTTTGTCTCTTCTGTGGCGGTCCGGTAGGCACAGTTGGTCATCAAAATGCAGGGCCAGGTTTATCTCAGAAAATCTCCTTTGTGATATAGTCGCAGAAAAAAATGCACACCCTGTCTCCTTGTCCCACAGGCGCTTGGCGGTCTCATGCTGTGATCTGAACATGCCTACCAGAATTAGCAGCCCTAAGTAGCCCTGCCGCTCCTTCTGACTCACATCCTTCCAATCCTTTACTGACCTCCTTCCCTGTAGGTTTGTAAAATGCAAGATCAGCTGCAGGATGTCCTCATTCAGAAACAGGTCAAAGGCAGTCTCAGGACAAGTGCATAGTGAGTTGGTCCAGGGGTCAAGACAGATGAAGGGAAAAATGGGAGGGTTTGTTCCTGACCGGGAAACCATACACTTTTCACATTTCTTGACCTCCATGGAGAGGTGTCCATTGCCTCCTCTTCTCCCTGTTCTTCTTCTACCTCCGCTTCTCCCTGTTCTTCTTCACATGACCAAACGTCAAAAATACCTAATAAATCTACACCTTTAACTTCAAAATACAGGGAGAACAGGTTTTAGGTCAGATGAAGAGTATATGACGTCAATGTCACAAACACGCGCCGATTCTTAATCTCTTCCTCAAGTTTTTTTTGCTTTGTAGTCCAGCGTTACTTGAAGAAGAAGCTCGACTTCAGTCTAAACAAATTTTTATCTTTTGCTTCACAGTGAATCCTCAGCCATCTTCCCTTCTCTTCTTCCAAGTGAACTTCCTGCAACATGCAGTGAGCATTAATCTGCGCATGCGATGGTTTGTTGTAGCTTTGGCGTGTTACTATTTAGGTTTTGTGGGGATGTTAAAGCCTTTCTTCTTATTTTTGCCCCCATTTTCACACCTGAACTGGCTTTGGTGCCATGTAGACATGGCCTCTGTTTCTGCCAGTGTGCTCCATGTGTTATGCTACGAGTGCGTGAAAGAAGATACTGAAGCATGATTGGTCAATTCTATATGTTCTACAAAAGTAGTCAAACAAAGACCAGAAAGCTTTCAAAAAACCTTTTACCTGCGAATGTTTGCATAATTTATTGAGCAAATACAACTTTGTAATTTCTTTCAAAAGATACACAACCGTGATAAAGAGCTACTTCCGCTTATTTCTGCTGTCCACCTTTCCTGCTAAGCCAAAAGGTTTATGTGCAAATTTGAAAGCAACATCCATTCACTTACTTGACTCACAGCATCTTTCTTATTCAAACTATCCTTTAGATTGCTTTGTATTTGCTATCATAGCATAAAAGAGATAACAGAGCACAGGCTGCTGATCAAGCTGAAATAATATAATTGCTAACAATAAATAATCAAAGAAAAAACTATTTAAAAAGATTAAGGAAATGGAGCAAGACATAATCTAAAGAATTGCCTTACGTGATAAACGGAGGCTGGGTCTCTTGGAGGTGAATCTCTCTGATTTGTCTGAAGAACATAGTGGGAGGGGCTTTGGCTGTGATGGCTCCGCCTCTTAGTACGCTTTGCTGTGTCATTGGACCGTTTGCCCGGGCGAGCTGTGTGGGAGGAGTACTCTTCAGATCCAGTTCGCTCATCCCCACCCGACAGTCCAACATAACGCATCAGTGAGGCTTCTGTTAAACACATCAGCACATCAAACCTTTAATTGTAGCTACACCACTTTCGGCATCATCCTTTCACACCATCCTGTATGTATTATCGTCAAAGCTGACAAGGTCTTTTGGGTCAGTCAGAGGTACCACAATAAAAATATGGTACCACTTAAAAATCTAGAGTGATCCTTAATTTCTGTATACACTGCCTGGCCAAAAAAAAAGTTGTCTCCAATTAAAAAGGTCACACACAGTCGGACTGCCTTTAGCTCTGATAATGGCAGCATTTGTTGTGGCAAGCTTCTGCAATGTCACAAGATTTATTTCTATCAAGTGTTGCATTTATTTTTCAATCAGCTGACCTTATTCTTTAGGCACATAATGTTGCTGAACCTAGACCTGACCAACTGCAGCAATCTCAGATCATAGCACTGCCTCCACAGGTTTGTAAAGTAGACACTAGGCATGATAGCTGCATCACTTCATCCTCCCATCACTCCGGTACAGGGTAAATCCAGACTCACCAGTATAGTGGTTTTTCTTATGGCTACACAGCTGCTCAGTCCCAATTCCTTGAGTACCCTTGACATTGTGTGTGTGGAAATGATCTTAACAATAAAACTAGTTACCATAGCTATGCAGATGACACACAGATATATATTAAAATGTCACCAGGAGATCGAGGCCCTGTAGAGGCTCTTGGTAAATGCATTGAAGAGATTAACGACTGGATGTGCATGA
>JBAMHW010000020.1:3551933-3576922 GCA_037177495.1 Rhadinocentrus ornatus | reverse complement strand
CTGCTGGGATAGGCTCCAGCTCACCCCGCGACCCCTAATGGGAACAAGCGGTACAGAAAATGACTGACTGACTGTTGCAAAGGAACCAAGGATTTTCCATTTAGCTGTCATGGTACTGCGGTATGTATCAGACATTCTTATTTCTTTACAAGTGCCTCAGACCACCCATGAATGTAGCCTGATGGACCAAATGTGAATACATCTTCAGTCCCTCCCAAGTGAGTTCACACCTGTACTTAAGTATGTCCACCTGTGATTAGGTCATGCAGAACACGTGTTGGTATCATATGGGAACAGAACAAAACTCAAACTCCAGAGTTCACCAAAAATTGTGATTTACGACGGGATTTCTGGTGCTACATCAACCAACAACTGTGTAATGAGCTTCACTAATTATGACCAGGGATGATAACCCAGAAATGGCAACAAATTTGACACAGAAGTATACAATTTTCTGTTGTGAAACTTCCTTAAGCTTAAAAACTGATTAATGAAGAGACTGCCAGGAGGTGCAGATAATGACAAAGTAGTAGAAAAAACATGAAAAAAAAAAAGAAATCACACTAATCACAGTCAGTCATTTTTTTATCCTCCAACTAAATTAGTCACTACGTCAGCAAAGCTTGACAAGAACTGGTGTGTGCTGTGTTATCATTTGTGGCAACAGTGAACAATCATAAAACCAGCTGTGATACACTGACACAATGTGAAAGAAAGGTGCCGATCATTTTCGCCTCTTCCCTTTCATTTCAGTGTGTTTTACCTCGCAATCAAACCCATGCTGAGCCACATCTCCCTGACCCAATTACACGCTTTGGTTGCGTCCGAACAGAAGAGGGAGTGCTGCAGGAGAATTATGTGGGCCAGTGCAGTGCTTTAATAAAGTCTAAAAAAGGTAGAAGCGGTCCCACCTGCAGAGCTAGGGGTTTCCAGCGCATGTTCTTCAGCAGCGCGGGGGCAGAGCTGAGTGTGCTTTGTGGACGTTTCTTCAGGGTCAGGGACACGACGCCTTTATCGGCCCTCAATGAGCCGACCAGGTTACGCAACTGCCAGCCCACCTGTGGACCCGAGAGCACGGAGAGTCAGACAACGTGCTGGAAAATATCAGCCTCTGGTTAATGAGCAAAACAATCACAGTCTCATTTATACTCGATAAGTATCCTTTATATGCAGCCTGAAGTTTGAAATCTGTCTATGTCGTGATTGCTTGTTGAGCCTTCTGTGAAAGGAAAGTAGGTGTGGAGGTGGTAAATCTATCTATAGAGCTCACATGTGATGTAACCTGCCCTCATTTTGAAAACAAAAGCATCTTATCATCTTTTTACATTTTTTACCCACTACTTGCAAAAAGCAAAGCCTACACTTTTTTTTTTTTAAATATAAAAACACACTATAAACAAACAAACAAACATAAATGGCCACTGGGATTGAGGTCTCACACCATAACTGGATGGATGTTCCGATTGAATTGCATGTACAGTGTTATGTTGATCTTATTTGTCATGATGCAGGTTGTTTGGTTCTTTTCTTGTTTTTGGTATTTTCTTAATTTTAGTGATTAGTTCGGGTTTTTGTCTTTAGTTATGATTTTGCTTTAGGGTTTCTGGTTTTCTTTTAGTTTTTACTTTCCCTCATGTGCTGTGTTTTCTGTCTCTGGCTCATTAGCTCACCTGGTTTGATTTCGATTCACTTCACCTGTTCTGAAATAGTTCCTCTGTGTCAGATCCTTATGGTTTATCCCTGTCATGTGTGGTTCCCTGTCCTGAGTTTTGGAATTAAACTTTTTTACCTGCACCAATCTGCCTCCTGCCTCATCTGCCTGCGTTTGGGTCCTCACCTTCGCCGCTACTCGTGACACTTACTTATACATAAGATATACATATAACATCTGAAAAGAATCAAGATATGAAACTAAATTTCTACAGAACCTGGTTCTTGTTTTTGTGATTCATGTGCATTGGTGACTCTGTGAGGACAATTAAACATCTGTACAGTCAGATTGCAAAACTGAGGGCATCTTTAATAAACCCAGGGAGCATATTTACACAAACTCTTTTTATTTATTTGTTTACTCGATTTTCTTTATGTATTATCCAGCTAGAGAGAGACGTCTCTAATGATTCCTGTTTTTTTTTTTCATACACGGTAGAATCTGATACAACAAGGATATATTTCTACAGAATGATTTGGAGCAAACTAATTCTCAGTTCTCAACATTTCTTTGGAAAAATTACAGATTATCTTTTCTAAATAAGAATATTGGCTAAGTAGCCTGTATATAATAAAAACAAAAAACTGTTTTGCATAATACCAAAGCATCTGATGTTTTAAGTTGTTTCTGGATACACACTGCAGTCTGGAACATTTAAAAATGTCCTGCAGGGGTGGCACGTGAAAATTGAAATCTACAACATTCACCCCACAGTAAACGTCTGGAAGATTAGTGGATGGCATAATGGAAGTAGAAGAAAATCCTCTACAGCATTTACTGTCAGTAAAGTTATTAGATGTGTGTGGTGCTGCTTCACACTCTGCTGCAGAGCTGCATCCACTCTGTTGTCATTACATTTAAATGCTTGTAGCACACTGCATGGCCAAAAAAATAATAAGATTTTGTTAGACCTCCTTTTTACGTCAGTATTCTCTGTGGCATTGTTTCAATTTGCTTCTGAAATGTCACAAGATGTTGCACCCATTTTTTTTTACCAAGATCGTGTATTGATGATGGGAGGGTCCGACCACTATGCAAAGCCTTCCGCAGCACATCCCAAAGGTTCTCAATGGGGTTCAGGTTTGGACTCTGTCCAATCCATGTGTGAAAATAGTTCCCCATGTTCCCTAAACCCTGCAATGGACTGGTGACCTACAGTATCCAGGGTCTTTACCCTGCCTCTCACCTGCTAATTGATAGGATATGCTCCAGCTTCCCCATGACCCTGAATTAGAATAGGTGGTATATAAAGTGGATGAATGGATGCTTTCTGAGCCACACCATCACAATCTGAGCTTGATAAATCCTTAAAATATGGATGTGCCATCAGGAAAAAAAAAAAAAAAATCCATTGAGGACTTGCTCATTCAGTATATTCAGGTAGTCAGCTGACCTCATTCTTGTGGCACATAACATTAAATCACTTCATCTGCATTTCTTTCTAAGCTTGTGACATACGCTGTGAGAAGCGAGAACTTTGTTCTTGTTCTCAACGCCGCAAGAACAAGAGAAACATTTGTATTAGCCCGGTTAATTCATACCAGAGATGTGACGTTCATGAATGAATCAATTCTTTTGAATGGTTTTATTTAAATGAACGATGGGAACCGAGTCGCAGCTGTGAGCTGTTCATTTGAGAGCCACTTTTTAATATACAAATTATCCACTCTGCTTTCATGCCTTCACATACGTGCCATCATAGGAGTCTGATGTCCAATACACTCCATTCATCTGATGCATCCATGGACAAAAAGTATTGTTTGGTAACAAATACTCTGCGTTCTATTGAAACATTTACTAAAATTTGTGCTGATGTCTCTCATGTTCATTCTTTATTTTTATTTTTCATATTAATATATTTTAAATGTATTGTAGATTTTGTATAGGTACATATTTTATTTAATTATTATTTTTGTATATTAAGAGTTTTCTTCATTGCTAAGATGTCAACATGTGTAAAATTTGAGTAAAGTTGTCTTGTTGTCTTGCATGGGAGTCAATTGTTGTGAGGGGAAATCCAAATTAGTGATCTCACCATCAAAGCATGGGAATATAGGGCCACCTTATGGAATGATTACTATAGAAAGCACGAGCCAAATAAAAATTATGATCAATTTTTGACAATAATTCCCACCAACAGCGTAATATATCGGCGTTGTCTGTAAGTTTGAATTATTCCAATCCAAATCCTACTTTTATTGTTACCAGTGATTATTTTCATTTTGATTTTATTAACATCCATGAGAGAAAAATAACATTTTGTTCTCGTTGCCTCGAGAAAAAGAAAAAAGTTCACACTTCACGCAGAGTATGTAACAGCCTTTACCTTGATGCACCAACTCTGCACCAACAGACTAAATCTAGTCTCAGACTACATTGTTCCAGAATCCAGTCTTAATGCTCACTGACAAAATGGAAATATATCCGAAATACGAAATCTACGGAAATAGAAATTACTCTTACTATTACTTTTAAACATAATTCTGAGTTCGACTGGTTTCTTTTAACCATCTGATTTTACTAAACATTCAAGTGATCGGCGATTACGCTCATTCAGGATATTTCCAACCACATTTCTTCCTGATGGTTCCCCACTATCCTTTCAGTTTGTAATAAAGCGTTGAACAGTTTTAAATCCAATCTTGGACGTTTCTGCAATCTCGTTGGATGTTTTCTCGCCTTGATGCAGATAAATGATCTGACCTTTCTTATACAGACTAACATCTTTTCCACGACCACAGGATGTGTCTTTCCACATGGTTGTTTAGGAAATGAGAAGCTACTCATTGCATCCGTTTGGGTTAAATAACTTGTTGCCAGCTGAATCGCCCATGCAGTAATTATCTATCAGGAGGCTCGTACATATTTGCTTAGTTAAAATCCAGGTGGAAACTTTTTATTAAACCGACGCAAAACAAACTGGCCTGCCTACAGTCCAGACCTTAAATTCATAGAAAACATTCAGTGCATCATGTAGTTAAAAATCCATCAAGGTAGGCCCAAAACATTTGAACAGCTAGAATCCTGCATCAGATAAAATTGGACAATATTCCTCTCCTGCAACAGGTCTCTTTACTTCCCAGACATTTGTTAAAAGAGGCGATGCCCCAAAATGCTAAACATCACACTGTTTTAAATTTTTGGAAATCTGATGCATTTATAATATATTAGGAATAAAATATGGGTTTGTGAGTTTTGCAAATCCTTACATTACAGTCCAAAGGCATGCATGTTAGTTTAATTGTCGTCTCTAAATTCCTCTTCGGAGTGAATGTGAGCATGGCTGGTTCTACAATCCTGCATGGAATAAGCTGTTATAGAAGATGGATGGTTGGATAGAGATTGTTAGCTATAATGTTCATAATAAAAGAGTTATAACTACCAGAAAAAAAAAAGATTAATCTGTTGAGAAAATTCATCCATTATATGTGGATACACAGGATCAAACCAGATTTTTATATTTATGTGTTAGAGCATGCAAGAGCAAAACCACACACGATAGGAAAACCCACCACAGTCTGGTGATTGACTTGAATGACTTCATCTCCTGCGTGGATCTTCTTACAGCGATCGGCTGGAGACTACAGAGACACAGAAGTCAGGGAGAAGAAAAGCAAACCGACAACTATGAATCAATCAGAGCTTATCGATCCCTGTGTGGCATTGTAGAGAAGGTTCACATCACACTGTACTTTCATAAGCAACGATCACGATGAGTCATCAATGTGGAATTTGATAGGCTGTTGTGAAAACAAATGCAGTCAGATTTGCTGTTATTCTGGGCAGGAATTGATTTTTTTTTTTTTTTTTTTTTTTTGCAGCTCCAAGTTTTGTGGGAAATCCAAAGATAAAGCAACTGTCTACTGGAGCCTGGTGTGTGAATGTGTATTAAACAGAATTGTAAATCTCTCACCCCTTCAGTAGTTCCTGTGATCACATGGAGGCCATCATAAGTTGACTTGATATACATCCCCTGATGGACAGAAAAGAGAGCATAGAAGGTGAAATATTGCCCTGCACCAGCCAAACTCATTTAAGTGTTTTTCTGTCTTCGTAAAAAACAACAACTAGCAACTCAGAGCCTGGAAGGGCTTTTTGGCTCACTGTCAGGTTGAAAAACAAGTTATGATCTCACTAAGCTCAGACCAGATGGGACTGAGTGTTTGTGTTGTGGTGGCAGTGCTGGTTAAGTGTTGACTTTAACTTACACCACCATCACAGCTCAAATACCATCCGTTCACGACAAAAGCCCAGGTTTGTTTTCTCATCTTTGGTCCTGTTCTGCTTCAGTTGTGGTTTAATGGAAGCACTTCGACCAGCAGGTGACGTTCAGATGAGCTCTGACCTGACCTTTAATGCCTGTGCGCTTGATTTCCTCTTCCTGGACCAGGCGTTGTGACAACCAGTTTCACCACTGCATTTGACAAGTCTGAAATTTGCTGCCCTGATGTAACACTAGTGTTAAAGAGAAGATGAACAGTTGTCATCATATCTTTTTTTTAAATGATATATCACCCACGTCTCCATCCAGATCCCATGTATCTTTTTAAAAATGTGTAAACCCTTACTTTGATTGGCAAAAATAGGTTGCAAAAGGACTATGATCAGCTCAGAAACAAGCATTTCCTGGGTTAACACCTAATTTTATCCTTCTTTATTGCTGTCTTGACAGTGGCGATGATCCATATTATAATTCTGTTTATATTATTTATAATTCGGTTTGATGCACTAAGTTAAGTAAATGTTGGATTTTGAGCTGAAGCACAGGTGTTTTTGGGTGTAGATGAGAGTTTAACCAACTCACCAGTCTGCTGACAACAACCTTTCCTAGGCTAAAGTAACAAAGTATATGAATCTATTAGCAGGGAAACCAGAATTAATGCAAAAAAATATTCGGTTCTGGTAGCACATGGAGGCACAACAGCAAAGCAACCGAATGTAAAACTGAACATTATTTCCAGGGATTTTTTAAAAAATTATAACTAAATCAAACCAGAATCAAAGTTTATGTTATATAATTATTAAACTAAAAATCAGTGCAGCTGGCTCAAAAACGATGTTGTCACTCACGCATGCTATCTTACTGTTACTCTTATACTGAGCTTTTGCCCTCTTTTTAGTCCCTTATAAGATTTTCCTGTACAATTATCATTTGGTCTGAGGTGTGTTACGAGCGGATTTGTCCCAATAAACGGCTCCAAAACGGGTCTTGGCCGAGAATCGGAAATATTAAACATGTTCAATATTTACAACCCGATATTTTCAGATGGGTGAGGAAAGCCGCCGACTCATGATTTGTGACTGTGTGGATGGTAACGTGGCACAGAATGTAGCCAATCAGAGAGCGAGCTGGCTGGGGAACAAGGAAGCATATGAAGTCCATGTTCACGATGTCTCCAGTCTGTTAATTATTTGAGTTCTGCCTTTTTCTATTTACAATAGTCCCAAGACCTTCATCACTTTCTCATCCTATATATTCCCTTCCATGCTGGGTGTTGTGTTTTCCGGTTGTTGATATATTTTTTCTTCTTTGTTTTTGTCCGGTTGTTGCTATGGTTCTTCTTCTACATTTTTGTTAGACCACGTTTGGTCACGCTAGATGTCCGGCTACAATCTCCACTGCCCCCTAGTGGATGTGTTGTCTAACAGTCATGTCAACGTGATGGATGCATGTATGCAAGCAGAGTTGTATGACAGCATTTAACATGGATGTCCCTATTTAATTAAAGGAAACTTAAAAGAGGCCTAAAGAGGTGACACATAATGCAACAAACGCCACAGAAAGAAGAAAAAGGAGGAGGCGGCAACAACTCTAGCCAGACAAAGGAAAACATTACCAGGCCTTCAGATTGTTTGACGTTGGTGAGATGAACCAGCTCGAGGTGGGCCGACTGCGAAACCAACGGGTCCGATGACACACACACAATGTGCTCGCACACCTCCGAAAGAGTCTTACACTGCAGAGAAGAAGAAAAAAAAGTGTTGATAGTGTTTCTTATGACTTTTTGATCATGTGTTAACTTAAACTTAATATTTCTCTTCATTATTTATTTATGTTTAATCTATTTAGTGCAAACTGTATTACACAACAGTATTGGTGTCTTAAACGAATGGGTGGATGTACTCCAGCAGTCAGAATCTGTTTTCTTATTTTTTGAGTTTTTAGTAAAAGCTACTACAAAAATCAAGAAACCTTAATTACAAATATATTTTTGTTTATTTCAGAGATATCAGTAAAATAAATGTCTCAACAAATTTTACTGAGCTAAATTTAATTTTGGTCCCAGAGAGTATACCATTTTCTTGGCAGAGACAACACTACTGCATTCATCCGCTGTCAACACTTTCGAGTATTATTTCCCTGGAAGTTGGGGGTTGGAATAACAAACTGCTGACTGCATATTTGGATGATTTCCATCAAACCTTCCCAAACTTTTTTCAAGAAAAATTTCTGCCATATTAACAATGACCTAGTGTTGGAAACCTATTATAGATTTGCACTTCCAGTTATTATACTTCTTACCTGTAAAAAAAAATCTGCCCATCTTTTGCTTAATGTGTCATTTTGCTGAATAAATCTCAGTGACTGAGTCTCCACAGCCCTGCTGGCATCGCAGCCCTCCTGCTTCTTGATTAGTCCCTGATGAATTAAACTCAAAGGTCCACCTCACAGCAGATGTGTTAATTTGTCATAACAGGGTAAGACCGGGTGAAACTAATCACAGTAACGATGGATCCGGTCCAGCAATTACTATTGCCATTAGTCACACCTGTGTTTGACAACTCAAAATGGCTGCTGAGAAAAAGGTCAATTTTCAGGAAGCATACGTTGCAGATAACCTATTTTTAAACTGTGACTCACCTCTATTGTACCATACTCGAGGACTGGACTATTATTGTACCAAAAATTCTAAAGGTTTTACAAGAAAAGGCTTGTTTTAAATGTCATGTTAAATATACAGTCATATGAAAAAGTAAGGACACCTTAGTCCTTCCTTAAACTCAACGATTTTCTGTATCAGAACAAGAAATAAAACAGTCATCCGGTCAAAAGATTAGGTAAGTAACAACCCAATAATTCACCATATGAATATTCATTTAAGAAAAACTAAGCAAAATACTAAATATGTCCACCTTCACTGCTCACATTGGATTAATCAGTTCAGTAGCAGCCAGGTGCTGCTCGTCAAATACATTTGAGTAACTGATCATCAGCAGGTGCGAACAAATCTATAAAAGCAGAAGTTTCTGTAATTTCAGGTGTGTGTTTACACAATAGCAAGGAGGAAAGAAATCAGCAATGATGGTACCCATCAATGTGGGGTTAGAGGTTTTTTTTTCAATTTTATGGTGCTTTTCCGATTGTTAATTTCTGTTTTTTCCATTGTCTGGTGCCGATACTGTCCTCTACATCAGAGGTCCCCAACCCTGATCCTCAACCCTATCCTGCAGGTCTTAGATGTCTCCCTGCTGCAACACAGCTGATTCAAATTAATGGCTTATTAGCAGACTTGTGCAGAGCTTCTCAGAGATCAGTTTAATTTAAATCAGGTGTGTTGCAGCAGGGAGACATCTAAAACCTGCAGGATAGTGGGCCTTGACTTTTTTGGGTTTGACTTCAGCTTTGGCTCCAAGTGTGCCGAGCCAATGCTTACTGGTCAGAGAGCCATCACCTATGGGGTTAAAAAACTCTCTTCTGTTCATTGAGGTCTTTTGAACCACTTTGCTGGGAAATTAACATGACTTGTAACTATTTCAGTGAATAGATAACCGTGATTCAGTCTCATGATCACTGGCAGCAGATATTTAAGCTCCTGAACAAAAACCCAGTTCCTAACTCGTTCAGTGGATTAACCACTCTGCGCTCATTCATACCCCTCATTTTGATAAAATGTTATCTGAATCAATGTAATGTAATACATCAACAAACAGCAAAGTTATGCATCTTGTCTGCGTCATCACAGCTTCACACAGAAAAACAGTAGATTCTGCCCACATAAAGATGGCTCTGTCTGTAAACGAAAACAAAGCCAGGGAAAGATGTTCTGAGTTGTACCAGATGGAACCGTGTAATTGAAGAGCACTGAAAAAGTATAGGACAGTATCAGTTCCAGACAATAGAAAACCAAAAAGAAAAGCACATGGAAACCATATGGTACCATGAAATAGAAAAACACCATTAGAGTCCATCATTCTACCCTGAGAGAAAACATTCTACATACTTGTTAAAGGCAAAATAAGTAGCATTGACACCTAGTGTTTCAAATCGGAACCACACTCGAAAGAGAAAAACACAGAGCGCGTTCTCCCCTTATTATTCTTTTATATACAGTCTATAAAGGATGGAGAACATTGCACCAGCAAACATCGAAGATGATTCACACACAGCAAGTTGCTATGCTTTGCAATGCTAGCGCTAATTTCATGCGCTAATTTATATTAGCATAAAATAGAGTGTAAACAAAACCTACATTAACCAATAAATGCCACGCAGCGGCTGTTTTCCCTTGGTCTTATTTAATAAAATAATTTGGTAGTCGTTTCATAAGTTTAAAAGGACAAACACACTATTCACTTGGCCAAAACATCATTACTGCAGGTTCTTTTGCCAACATAAAATACCAAACGTTGCGCTGTTGTTTGGCAACCTTGGGGAGTCGCATTTGATTGGTTAAGGAACCAGGAAGTAGTAAAGAGCTGCACAATGTACTAAAGTTATTCCGTTGCGTAACTCTTATTTTGAAAGGACATAAGCTTGACAAAGACGTTGTTGATGTAGAGAGACAGATTGTTTATAGGGACACTTCCTTTTTTCCCTCGCAACAAACATTTTAAATCATTTTTACTGAAAAACTCCTAATTTATTAGCCTTTAAGCTTCCCAGAAATGGACCTGAGCAGGTTCACCTCACGATAAAAGAAAAAGACTGAACAAGCATGACTTGTTTTGAAGTGTTGCAAGAAGAAAGCTTTCTCTAAAGAGAAGATGGCAATTCTGTTGCAGATGTGCTGCTGTGTTTGGGATCTTTATCCTGTTGCATGATCCAGTTTCAGCCAAGCTTTATGTGTTATGGGCAAGACACACGGGAGGCAACGTCGCGCGATGAGGCGAAAATCGCTGCGGCGACATTCGTGCATGTGAAATGTTGCGCTCGTTCACATAGACGTGCACACGAGGGCTTATGATGCGACACCAGAAAATAGAAAAATGTTCAATTTTTGTCGCTGTCACATGGCTCTACAACCAACCAGCGAGGGGTTTCATTGACTGATCAATGAACTAAGAAAAGTCTAGACAGTCTGCAAACACTTTCACCACAGAGGAACAGATCATTTTAGCTGTGTTCCCATACTTTACGATGCTTCACGCAAAGATTATAGAGATGTAAATAAAAGGCAGCACTGTGAATTTGTCCGGACGTGGATCCTGAATTTATTTGGATCAGCCGTGATGATATTCACCATGCTGTTTCCTTTTTTGTGAAATAGGATGAACCCAGGGTTTCCTTTGTCTTTAGTTCAGTAGAGTAGACAGCAAGATTTCTGTCAATTCGAGCAAAATCTTCGGACTCGTCATCCTTGTCTGTCACAGACTGCTTTGAAAATGTCAGATTCCCTCTAATATCATAACCAATCATATTACTTGCAGAAAGCAATCGGAGAGCGCAATGTACGACACCGCTGTACCTTATGACCAAACGTCTCCACTTTGATCTGATCTACTTAAAGTAGATGCTATAATAAGTACATTGTACAATACTTCTGGAGCATTGGCTCCAAAGATCTTGTACTTTAATCAGATCCACCTTTTTAAACCAAAGTCAGAATAATTAAAAGTCAAAGTAAAAAAAAAAAAAAAAGAGTTAAATGCAATTGCAAGACTGTTGGAGAAGTGTGCATAAACCAATTCCTCCGTCAACTGAAGCAACATAACCACACTGTCCAGGAAACAAGTCCTCCAGTTATTGTTGCAACAAGCTGTCATATTATTGGGTAGAGTTTGTTATTTACTGTATCTACAGTTTATCTTAGTTTTAAAATACATAATAACAAATTTATACGTCATTTAATATTTATATGCGGTTGTATTCACCTCATTTTAAGACCCATTAAGGACAAGATGGCTTTTTTATTTCCTGATACAAAAAACTACGTTAAAAGATGGTTTACTTTTTTTTTCAGGTACTTGTATGTTAATATATGATATTTAAAATGATGACAACTTCAGATGAATATATTAGTTTCTAGTAACTGAGAAGACAAAATCTGAAAGTCAGAATGAGGGTGTAAACAGTGTGTAAGAAGTTGACAGTCAGGATTCTTCCTTCTCAGCTGGTTAGATTTGATAGCAGTAGAGGCAAAATAAAGAACATCCTCAAATATTAACAACAACAATGCAACTTCTTTCCATGTAAACAAACATTAACTTTAAAGAGAGCTATGCTTGCTGTTTCCTAGCTTTAAGCTAAACTATGCTAATCCCAGTCAGATGTAGCTCCCAGCTTAACACACACACGACAATGTTGTCGATGTGCAGATTCTTCATTTAAAGTGCTACTGGAAACACCATGAAAACTGGCTTGGGTGCATGTGTTTGTGGAGTATATTTTCAGTGGGTATGAGGGGATTGAGACAAATAAGCGACAGCTGGCTGAAGAAGAGAAACTCACCACATGAAGGATTTTGTTCTCGGTCTCAAACACCGTACAGTCCTGAGGGAAAAGAGAAATTTATTGTAGCACAAGCAGAACATGCTGTCTTGCACACAATCACCATCTCAGGCTGCTACAGTATCTCTATAAGCTGTCTGGGCCTCACATTTCTGAACCCCAACCACCTGCACAATCTAACCCCTCACAGATAAAAACACACCCACACAAACAGACACATTCATCTTTTATTTATACACACATCAGTCATACAAAAGACAGACTGTAAAGGACACAAATAGCAAAGAATCGAGTCTCTCTCAAAGATGCAGACTCTAAGGCTGCTGCATCACACCCACACACCACTCTTAGGGGGATATGTCAACCCACAGCAGCTCCCCTCAGCCTCGCACTTCAAGTGGAGGAGAATAAAAGCTATCAGCCTTCAAAACGCACACACAAACAATTCCACACACCTGCTGTACAATGGTGGTGAGCTCCAGGCAGAGCTGAATGACATTATTTCGGGTTACAGAGTAGTCTGCCACTGCAGCAAAGGGAGACCTGGGAGGAAAAGATAACACAGCAGTATGTCTTAAAATGTTTCTGCTGCATTAGATGATGTGCAGAGAAGATGGACAGCAGCATTGTTGGAGGGAGGGTGGAACGCCACAGTCGAGCTTACACCAGCACTAATGTGAGAATCCTTTCAGTCACTGAGAGACATTTCCATACATTTTTAGCAATATTACTGTTTCTATTTTTTAAGTTCAGAAAAAATAAATAGAAAATGTAAAAAAAAAAAAAAAATTATTAGCATTTAGTACCTTTGGCAAATATCACACACTCCAAACACACTTTAAAGGCAGCCTTAACTTATTAAGGTCTTTAAGGGATTTTTATTCCATTCGTCATGCAAAAGGCTTTTTGTTTTGTGAGATTCTTGGGCTGGCTGATGTGTGGTTCCTGAAAAAATCTAGACCTTGCCCGTCTTTGGATTTTGATGTGTTTATGCTCATTTTTCTATAAAAGATGTAATGTTCTCAAGCCTGTAGCATTAGAAAACAGACAGCTGAATGCACACTGCTATCTTCTTACATTTTCATTTTCATTTTCAAGCTTGCTAATAACAGACCTCCAGCATGCATGGAGTGGTTTGCAGAGAATTAGAACTTCCTAATCTGAGGCATGATAACCAGTCCAGGGAACAGATGCATCAAGCTGTGTGCAGTTTCATGGCTCAACCTAATCTTGGGTTAGTTTCCTGTAACCATCTCCTATGATTATCGGTCTGTTTTGAACCGTGTCTTAAATCAGTAGTAAAACACACAAAAAAAACTATTTTTTATCATCCAATTTCTTTTTTTGATCTCTTGGTTATCTTGTTAGGTTTCTTTATTCAATATTGATTTGCATTTTTTCGCTGTGGGCCTCTGGGACATTTTCTGGGCAGTACGCCCCTTGGTTTCAATAAAAAGGTAAAATGAAGGCCAAAAAGTGTTTGTTTTTTGTTTTGTTTTCCCCCCTTCAGTTTCTTAAAGCAAGGCTAAATTTTTTACTGATATTGGCATAAATAGCTCAAAGTGTAGCAACTTCACTAATAGTTACCTCCTCATCAGACGCATCAGATGTGTCTTGATACTACACATTGCCTTCCTCCTCAGAAAGCCACTTATCTGTATCGCTTATTTACTTATTTTCACCACAAATGTTATTCAGAACTTGGTTCAGTGAAAATGTTCTGCTTGTTTTTGCATACTGGAAATTAGGGATATGCACTCTGCAAGTCAACAAATCAGTACAGATCTCTGGACATGCCCAGCTTTGTTTATTATGTTTGTGTGCAGGTATACAGAAAACAACACAAAAAGAGAATCCTCTAAAGCCCAAATGATAGGCAGAGGAGCAGGCTGTCAATGTATTGGATGACAATGCACTTATGGTTTCAGTTTTGGCTCTAAATATTGCTTTATAATCTTATTTTTACAACTAGGTCAAAACCAACCCTAACACAAAGGTTATAAAGGAAAACCTTATTTATTTATTATTATGATTGCTTTATTTTGATTAAATGTAGGTTCCTGACAAAGTAAAAAAACAGGTCTGTGCCGACCCAAACACAAGAAGAAGGTTAAAAGAACGAATGTGCAGAAATGTAATTATATTCCTTTTAACAGCTGTGTATAAAGCTTTCGCATCATGAATCTATCTACAAACCTGTTTAAATTACAGTTACATTGACATGACAAAGAAAACAAAAGTCCAGAAGTGCAGTTTCACCAAATATAAAACTTAGACACTCACCAATGAAGTATGAACAGACAAACCTGCTGAATGCAAAAAAACTGAACAAAAGTGATCAAATCTATAAGATCTGTGCAATAGACCTTGGAGAACAACAAAACAAACAAAAAAAAAACTAATAATAAAGAAGATGTGGGATTATCAAAAAGAGCAAATGCACTTCGGGTCATGGAAGACCAGCATAGAGGAAGCAGCTATTTCTGCTTTTTCTGTGATGGATGAAAGCCTAGTTGGTCCGTGTATGTAGCCTCGCGTGGAAACGATGAGAAGACACGGGTCAAGCATTGTAGTTTTGCTGTTTTCTTCTACAGCCCCTGGATGCTGATTGTTGAGATAAGATTTAAGGAATCACTTCTATAAAGCTTTGATATTTACTTCATTTGACCTTTTCAACACTTTAAGCCCTGTGCCTATTTCTTAGGTCTCTGCTCAAAAACTGCATACCCATAATGAAGTAAGTGTAGAAAAGACGAGAAGAGAACACTTGTGAGATTTGTTAAGATGAGAAATTATCAGTAGGCTCATATGTTTTACTAGTGAGGCATTAATGAAGATGGCAGAAATAAAAAAAAGGTTTAGGCTTTCTGTAAAATAAATAAATAAATAATAATAAAAAAAAACATTTTCAGTATGAATATGAAATTATTTTTGGAAATATGGATTTGAAGCTCTAAACCTCTATCAAATCATCATACAATATGCAAAGCCCAACTCTAACAAGGTGAAACAGAACAAAAAAAGAGATGTTTTAGTACGGAAAGTTCAGGCAAGGTTTCCAAAATGGCCATTATGGCTGTTTGACACCATCTGGTGTCAAAATCCCCCATTTGGGAAACCTCAGGTTTTAAATTATACTGCCATTAAATGTTAAAACACGAATATAAATGAAAATTTAAAAAGCCTGACACTCATTTTGACATTGTCTCCTGTTGTTTCAGTATATCAGAGCTGTACGAGACAACAATCAATTATTTGTGGTTCATGACTTTATTTTGAAAGAAATGTTGAAAAATGTTCTTTGCATTTTACAGTCGTCATGGTTACCACTAGCCATCTGACACTGAGAGGCTGCCAAACATAAATGAAACAGTTTTTATGTCATTGAAACACTTTGTTCAAGCGTCTGTTTTCATCTATTTGTTTTGAAATAAGGCGAAACTAACGTGACCCTCTCTTGTAGCTGGCAGTCATGTTGCTCATATTTGCGGTGGCTTGTCAGTAAGTGGTACAGCTGGAAAGCTTAGTGGTAATTAAAACATTCAGACCTGAAAACCCATCAATTTATCAACAACAGCAAGAAATAAAAGCAGCTAATTCACATATTCGTGAGGTTTAAAGCAGAATATTTGGCATTCATAGAGAAAATAATCCAGTTTATGTTGCATAAACTAATTTCTACAACTGTATATTCTTATTATATTCACATGTTGTGGTGCATCTTGTCCCTTCAACCACCATTTTTAATCGCAATAACTGATAAATGCAAAAGTTTTAAAACCATTTGGTCAAACTATTGACATGTAAAACTGGTGGGTTTTTTAGAGACCATTTGGAAAACTATAATCATGAAGAGTTTTCCTCAGACATATAAATACATTCTGGCTGACAGGCTCAGGGGGCATTTACCAGAGATACAAGAGTTGTTTTTGCTCTCAGAGTAAAAAGGGACAGTGAACAGGTGAAAATACTGCATTAGTGAAAGTACACAGCCGGTCCTGTTCTGAGAGCACCAGTTTTCACACCTCATATGGACAAAACATCATTTCAATCCAGGTTTTAGAAGCAACCAAACAAAGATAGTGCACTTCTGGCCAGGCTGTTTGTTTAAAAGCTGCTTTCTGTCAGACTAAAATACATTTTATGATAAGAACTATTTACAGCAGTTTGGATTTTTTTCTCATATTGTTTTGCCACAGGCTTTGTCAGTTCCCAGTTTCCCTCATGTTCATTGCATGCCTGGCCAGTTTCCACTTACAGCACATTCTGCTGACAAATTTATTTATCTAAAAACCTATTTTTCTACAATACCAGGGTCTCTGGATATCTTTTTTTTATTTATAAGGTAAAAAAAGCAACAGTTGAGGTGTGAACAAAGTGTTACATATAAGGAGCATGCTGCAGCTAATGGGGTGCTAATGACTCCACAAGCATTCACAAAAGGGAGGTAAAATATACAGCGTAAAGTTAGCGCACAGTCATGACATACATAATGTTAGCAAGAGAAACAGGCACACTTGCTTCATTGTTCTAAAGACCCAGATAAAAATTCGGCCACAGCCTCTGGTGTATGATTTATCAGTGGTGTG
Source organism: Rhadinocentrus ornatus (assembly GCA_037177495.1). Taxonomy (NCBI): domain Eukaryota; kingdom Metazoa; phylum Chordata; class Actinopteri; order Atheriniformes; family Melanotaeniidae; genus Rhadinocentrus; species Rhadinocentrus ornatus. The sequence goes on along the minus strand of JBAMHW010000020.1, from coordinate 3,559,953 downwards.
TCTGATTTGGGTCATCAGTATTGAGGCTGACTGCTATATATACATGCAGGACCTAAGGCTATACAGACTGTTTGCTAACCGCGATTCCAACCCTCAAACAAGGTTTTTTGTTTTGTTTTTTCTAGGAAGAGTCAAGTTAGACAATACAATGGAGATAGCCAAATCTGAAATCTTAAAACTGTCAAGATCAGAAATTATTTTTCTTTTTTTACCGCAACATGAATAACAAAGGGTTATTTCGGCAAAATACAATGGAGTTAATATGCTTGTTCCCAAAGTGTACCACGAATTTAAAATAAAAAAATTATCTGTCCAGATAACGGAAAAAAATAATCCTAGTCATAAATACCATTATATGCAACTATGCAAAAGCAACTTGGCAACTTATAGTCTTTTTCACTAAAAAGGAAACAAAGACAAACAGCTGGAGTTTTGTTGTAGACTACAGTTTGGTTCACTAAATCCATGAGAATAAATTCATACACTGCACTTTGGGAGACCAAACTTTTTTCCTAAAACCTTTTTTCCCCAAAATCTTTGGTTATTTTTGTGTGTATTAGCATTACTATTTGTGCAGCTTTAAGGGAGGTTGTCCTTTATCACCACTGTTTTTCATCAGTAATTTCCATCTGGGAAAGCCACACCAGTACTTATACTAGTTTTCTACCTTCATTGGTCCTACATTTAATTTGCTTCCTCACATTTTTGCTTTTTGAGTACATGCTGTTGCCTACTCTTGCATTTGTAATACTTGTCAAATTGCCATCCTCCAACTTACCACAAAACAGCAATCACATTACTAGCTTTTTATCTTCTTCCACTTTTATCACATCCTGAACGGAACATTGTCTTGTGTGCCTTTCATGGTGATAAAATGGTCATTTCAATCTTAATGTGACTTTCAAGGTGCATTTGTCGGTTTGGAGATGGATCCAGCTCAGATTCAGATGCTGTCTCGGACATATGCTGAAATTTACACATCTTAATAAATATCACAAGTGTTCTTTTTTACTATGACTCCAAAAGTATTTAAGTAGACATTGTAGTTGTAAAGATATCTACTCGTTAAATTTTGTTGTGTTTTCTCTCACCATAATGAGTGGGAGGAAAGACCCTGAAAGAGTCAAATTAATATATTTTCATCTAGTTTTTTATATAGCACCAAGTCACAATAGAAGTAATACTTGTTCCTCCTCTCTCTCTAAGAAACCCCTCTAAAGAGAAGGTTTTCTCTGATTGGTCAACTTATTTTTCAAAAAGGCCAAACTGTCAAGAGGATGTTTTTATAAATATTATTTTATTTGTACTTTAGATGTTCAGAAATGTTTTATCTTGATGATTTCAATCTAGGATCAATCAAGGAAGCTTAGTCCGGACTACAAATTTGAAGTTTTAACATCTTGTCAATACAATATCCTTCATGCAATTACCAGATAATCAATTCATATGTATGTTTTAAAATGTGCACATAAAGAGGGAACATAGAGCTCAAAGAAATGTAACCGTGAATGCAAATTTTGGTTGTCAAATTTAGACAAAAATGATCCTCTAATGAGCAATTAAACAGATATAAAGAGACGTTACAAGCAGAAGAAAGAGAGTGCTCTGAGCTTCTGCTCTTATTTTTTTTTAAATATGAAAAAGCTGCAACATGTCTTTTCAAATCATTTCCAGAACTAGATGATGCTGTAAATTTGCTGGCTGAGAGCTGAACCACTGTTGTTTTTCCCTCCTTTCCTCAGAGGTCTGATAACCAGCAATCAGTGTGAGATGAAAGTTCAGTCTTAAAATGCTTTATGCCATTTTGCTTCTGCTGTACACCTTCAGAGAGAAGTCATTCCGTGGGTAGTAATTCAGCATACGCTAACCTTTTACCTTGTGTTAGGGGTCTATTAATGGATGCATACATATTATTACAGCCTATTCCCTGGCTGCTCATGAGTGGTTTGACCATGTGCACGTTGAATTTACTCTTGTGCCCTTGCACAGCTGGAAAATGCTCTTCTCCATATATTTTTGTTCACCATAAATACAAGACAACCTTATAAATGATACTGTATCCGGAGTTTGTCTTCTCCTTTTTGTCAGTTGGCTACTTACTCATTGTGCATGGGTGACGGTTGTGTGTGCACTTGTGTGAGTGTGCTTTCGTCCATGCTGCATGTGGCTGCATGTCCTCGAGTGTGCATTTGCGCAAGCATGTGGGTGTCTGTGTGCGAGTGCAGCTCCGCAAATTTATGTGTGTATGAGGTCTAGATGGCCTAAGGACAGGTGTGGGTGTCTGACATTTGAAGAACTGATGTCAAAGACTTTCAGTTCTCTATCTGATACGTGTGCTGTGAGCAGAAGACCACGTTGAGTCATGAATAAATAGAAAAGACGGAAAGGATGGGTGAAGAGAGAGAAATGTGTGAGAAGAAGATCTGACAGCGCATTTCTCAAAAGATGTCATCGACCAGCACCTGCAGTGGATGAGTTTATGTTGTGCTGATTGGAGCTTAGTTACACAAAAAGAACAAGAAAAGTAAGAAAAGGTTTTTTGCTCACAACTACAATGATAACAATGACTCAAGAGTCGCTGAATTCTTGTTTTATATCTGGAATGTTAAAAAATATGAAGAAATAGATATCAAGGGAAATAGTAAATCGATTAAACCCATTAATATTCTGTTCACAGAAGAATTGTTTTATATTAGGCCATTTCCACTCAATTATTCTCAATCTACGGTACCTCTAGATTACCTTTGAACCCACAACTTCAGACAGATTATAATTATTTCAGAACTTGTGTATCGTCAAACTTAAAACAAGAGTATCTCGAGGAAGCAAGGTCTGGTCTGGGACATAATTGGCTATTGTAAACAAATAAAATACCTTTTACAAACATCCTGTTTTTAAGCAAGTTTCTGTATTTGAGTGTTCGAAATACTTTTACAGTCAGAAATTATCAATGCTCCAGAAAAAAAAGTACGAATGTCTACCGAAATATCTGGAATTAAGTTCTTCCAATTACTGTCACGGTGCTCAGCAGAGTGACATGAATCTGTAGATTTCAATCCTTGATAAGGGTGAACACATGCCCGTATCAGCAGGGTGAGAAGTCTCTAGTAGCCAGGAATCTACCTAAATGCCACCATGCAGATGGATGGCAGCAAGCACCCACTGAGATGGTCCCAGTCCTGTGGCTAACTGTTAGCACCTCCTTGTTTGGCCTGGGAATTAGATCCAGCCATTGCTGTCTTTCCAGCTGGTGTCTTCTAATGGCTTTTGCTGGCTTCTCATGTCATTCATTCTTTAAAATGCATGCTAAACAACTGCACAGTCCCACCCTGCAACAGTAAGAAGTCATTCATTACAGTGCAAAAAAATCTCTCCTCAAAGTGTTTGCAGTGGACAATGTGCATGCTCTAGCTGAGCCACAATGCCTGGAGACTTGGAAGTGAGAGTTTGAAACTACCAATTTCTTCTGCATAAAAACAGTGAAACATAAATCCTTTTATTAAGCTTTGGATTGAGTTTAAGGTGAGTAATACATCGCTTCAACACTAGATGTGTTAAGTCATAAAACATGAAAACCCATTAAAGCATAATTAAAAGATTTTTATAAATAATCAGAACACCTGCTGACTCATGATGTCAGCATGGCAGTTAAGGAAAATTACTTATCACTTCAGTTGTAGCATCCCTAGTTAAAAGCAGTCTACTTTTATAATATTTTAATTTTCCTGCTGTTTGTTTGTCTTGTGTTTGTTTACTGCTGTAAACTTAATCACACGGCATTTATGGGCCACATGCGAGGTAATTAGAGGAGAGAGTCTTAGTCTAAGATTTAGACAAAAGGAAAGTGAGTACAAGTTGATGTGCAAAACATACCAACACCTTCCTTTCCATCAAGGCAGAGCTGGTACCAGTGCAGAGCCAGATATTTCTGGGCATCGTTTGTAAACTTGGAGAACCAATAACCGTGCATCCGGACTCATGTTTTGCCATTATTGTGTAACATTTCTTTCACTAGACTCGTGTGGATGAAGCTACTAGACCAGCAATGCACATTCCTCAGGTGGACACAGGTGTCATTAGTTCCAAGAAAGGTATCAGGACACAGTGAAATCCTTTTTTCGGCACTTTTGTGAGAACAAGCATTATACACCAATAATAGCAAATGTGCGTTCAGAAACATGTAATCTAAACAAAAAGGAAGTTTTTCTATAATGTATTTTCACAAAAAATAAAATACATTTTAAATTGATGAGAAGCTAATCTTCAAGCATAAACAACAGAAAAAACAAAATAAAAATCAATTGTTACCATCATTCATCTGACATGAGGAAAAAGATGTGTTACTCTCATTAATGTTTAAGCTAGAATAATATATGCGATATCAGCTATGCACTGCCACACAACACTACTACCACTGCTCCAGTACCATCACAGACACATGTGATATGTGGAGTCATAAAGTACTATCTCCAGCCACATTAAGAACAAGGAGTCCTGCAACAGATGGTCTGACACCCACAGAGCCCTGATCTTTACATCATGCATTCAGTCTGGGATATGCAGAGACGACCTAAATCCATACAAGATTCACAGAATAACCAACCTGATGAGTGTACCAAGGAGAACAGGAGATGTTTAAAAAGAAAGTATTGACTCGATTTAGGTTTTAGGTTCAACAATCCAATAAGTCTGACAAAACACTGTCATACAACTGAGTTGAGTTGTCCAGTTACATAAACACGGGAATGGTCTGACTTCTACCTGCTGTGAGTGCAGCCAGCAAAAAGGCAAATTCATTCTAGATTTAAACTCTATGCTGCACCTCATCCCACTTAAAAAAAAGACTGAATGTTTGCAGAGGAAGAATTTAGAGTCAAGAGAAGGTATAACCTGTCCAGCCAGGCCAGCAAGCTCTTGGCAGCAGTGATGAGGTCAACCACAGAGGTCAGCAGATCATTTGGGAGCCTCCGTGAGCTCCTGCTCTCAGATTGGCTGCTTCGGCGGCGGCCGGAGATGAAATTCTGCAGGTTCTTGGCCGAGGCGCCAAGTTTGTGAGCCAGAGTCCTGACGCTCTCTGTCTCCAGACCTGAGTTCTAGATGTAAACACAGCCATAAACGCAGGTTAGCAACAGGAAATAAAACACAATGAGTACATGTTATTTGTGTACCATCTTCTCCGTAGGACATAACAAAATATGTCTATGAAAATGAGAACTGTATTGTTTTACATCATCTTTATTTAATAAAATTTAAAAAAAAAGATGTAACTTTCAACAAGACTGGTTTATAGTCACTCAAATAGTATTTATAATTTTAATAGAATTATTAAAGAGTGCAGCTACACTTATGATAATTATCATGATGTTTAACACAATTTCGTTGCCTTTTTAGAACAATTATCGAGTGAGTCTCTTAGGAGTGTGATTTGGGGAAATAAAAGGAAACGAACATTTCACACCCAAAAGTTTGTTACTTTGTGCACTTAAGCAAATAGGCATACATAAGGACTAAGGACTGTAGATGTACAGGTGGCTAATGAAAGTCAGGCACTGCACCGGTCCACAAAACAAACACATAAAACTCACCAGAGCACAGAGCAAGTCAACAGCCTCCAGAATGAGCTCCTGGTGCCCGATGCGAGAGACGCCCAACTCCTCCAGCTCGGCGTGGCTAATCCTCAGCAGCCGCTCTCCACACACACCTCCGCGCTCAAACACACTAACATACTGCTGCAAGCAGTCATCCAGACCTGAAACATACACACACATATTTAGTGTCACTGAAAATGAGTGTTTGTACAGTGAACAAAGAACATAGAAGGGTAAATGAGACTGGGTCAGCATACGGGATTTACAAATTTATGTTGCCTTTACAAAAGAAAAGGGTAACAAAGTGTGTCCCAATTCAGGGTCTGCAGGGGCTACAGAGTGTTCTCAGTAGTTTACACACTTCAAAGTCTGCTTTACTTTTTCTTAATATCTGTAATGCTTTTGTTTTAATGTAAAGCACTTTGAATTGTCCGGTACATGAAATGTGCTATACAAATAAACTGCCTTGCCTTAACGTCCGGGAAATGGGACAGCCTACCTAGCCAACAAGAATTTCCCATAGCAACAACACAGGACATTCACTTTTTCTTTTTTTCTTTTTTTTTTTTATAAAACATTTTTGAAACCCAAAACGTACTCTTCTGAGCTCTGTTGCTCATTCGCCTACGTCTTGTGTGCAATGAATTCTGGGAGAAAAGAGGCCGTCACTGGCAGCCTTCGTTTGGGGTGTAGATTTGTAGGGTGGATTCAGAGGGTCCTTTAAATTCTGCGAATTGGGACAGTGCTTCGCGCACCGCGACGATGTATGTAGCCGATGAATCTGAATTTTTAGGTACATTTGAATGTCAAACCAGAATAAGTGAAATTATGTATTGTTCATGTCGGTTGCTTGAATTTTACAGTGCACAGCTTCTACATCTTAATCTATAGGTGGACAAAATGAACTGTTTTTTTCTGTCCAAAGCTACAGTAACAACGTTGCATTACAGTGTTTTAAGGATTTACAGTGTCTGTAGAAATAAAATGGTCTAACGTTTGCACAATTTAAGAGTTTTTGCACTGTACACCCCAGAGCCTAGAAAAAACCCAAAACAAAAGCTGAACCTAAACAGGACTAGAGGGCGGTAATGGCTGGGCGATCCAGTCAATTCACATTGGATTTTAGTCTCTGCTGGATTGTGTAACTTCTGTAAGTGTATGTGGGATTCTCTATCTAGATTTAGTGCAGGAGTGTGCATGTAGGTTGGTGCGTGCATTGTTTCAATGTGTGCATGTGTGCCTGTGTTTGTCTGGCCAGAGAGCGTTTGCTGAGTCAAAGGAAAGCAGATCAAGACAGAGCAGTTCGGCTGCAGCCCCTGACTCCCAAAACAATGAGCGTATCCAACTTCTAGCCTCTTCACAAACAGGCAGCTGCAAAAGACACACACTTACACACAACTCTGAGGAATAAGCATTGACTTCCCCTGCTCCACGTCCCAGCTTTATATTACACTCATCTATCATAACCTCACTAACAAAGATGGAGGGGAAGGCAGAGTGGGAAGAAAGCAGTGGAAGGAAGGGTTAAAAAAAGAGAGAAAAGTGGCAAGAATGAGAAAAATAAACAAACTCAGAAGCCAGCTGCTAAATTCCTTACAAACCAATTCACACACACATACAAAAGTTCCTTCTTACATCAGTGATGGGCAAACGGTGTTTGCCTGCTCTTGCACACCCCTTCCTCATCCTCCCCTCCGCTTACACTAAATCTGAAGTCAAATGAAGCATTTAGTCCCAGCAAACCACATATCGAGATAGGAAAAAAACATCCCTCTGAATTAAAAACATTTTCTTTTTAACATTGAAAATGCAGCTCCTGTGGCCTTAAAATGAAAGGCTAGCAATCTCTTCTAATGATAAGACATTGCCTTTTGATTATTTTTACAGTTTGGAAGAAACTCAAAATACTGACTCCACTATCTGGACGTGAAAACACTTCAAGTCAATGAATGATATCTGCTCACCGCCTCCATGGACAGGCATGAAAGGACTTGATAAGAATAGACATCAACCTCCTCAAACGTTGTCTTCGCTCTAATGTTCAGGTCACTTGAGGTACACATCCTGCAGGCTCTCAGGATTTGCAATAAAATAGTAGAGTTTGGTCACAGTGGTAGCACATGTTTAAATATTCGATGTTTAAGTTTCTTTGAATTATTTTACAGCTGTTTAATATTAACTAAGACTGGAAGCAGGTGGAAGAGTTAGATTGAAATATCAATTTTGTGGGGTTTTTTGTGAATAGTGAAGAATTTATGATGCGAAGGACTAAATAAATTAACAACAAATACATACAAATAAGACAATAAACACAAATAAATAAATAATAAGACATCTTTTTTATAGTAATGTAAATAATCCATCCATCCATTATCTGCCGCTTATCCGGAGTCGGGTCGCGGGGGCAGCTGCCTAAGCAGGGAAACCCAGAC
>JBAMHW010000020.1:3541290-3551833 GCA_037177495.1 Rhadinocentrus ornatus | reverse complement strand
CCGACAACATAGCCGCTAGGATCGTCGGGACGCACAAACTCCTCCACCACGTTAAGGTGGCGGCTCAGGGAGGAGCATATAAATAATGAAAGCTACATTCTTTATTTGGTTGTGTGATTTTTTATTCCACAAAACTTTAGATCATTTTTGTTCTTTTAACATCTCTTTATTACTATTTCTACTATTTCGTTACAACTTTGTTTACTGATTTTTGCATTTTGTTTCTTGTTGTTAATATTCTAGAAAATACATATATTTTCAAATACATGTAAATATGTAAGACTGCATATATTTTGTTGCTGCTAATACAAATAAATCACCAAAGATTGCTGCAATATTTATTGGTGTTTTAAGCACTTTATTTCTTTTTCATAACCAAAATGTATTTTTATTAGTTACTGTATTTATTTGTGTCTTTAATTTATTTGTGTGTTTATAAAAAAACAATACTGTGTTCATGAGTTAACCCTTTACAGTCTAAATATATTTATATTCATATGGAAACAAAATAAATACAGTGAAAAATAAAGGGGAAAAGAAAGACTGGAATAAAGCAAAATACAATATTAAATAAATGACAAAAAAAATAAAAAATTTTAGTATTGTCAAATTTGCAATGTAGGGCAGAGGTCCCCAACGAATGGCTTATTAGCAGACTTGTGCAGAGCGTGTCAGAGAGCCATTTAATTTGATTCAGGTGTTGTAGCAGGGAGATGTCTAAGACCTGCAGGACACTGGGCCTTCAGGACCAGGGTTGGGGACCTCTGATGTAGGCTATCAAAATGCAAAACTGATGCTTGTTCACCCTTTTGAAATTAAGCACACACAAAAACCAAAAAAGTATATGCATCAAAGGATTTGCCTGCAAATTTTCTTTTGTAAACTGACACTCTAAGTCAGGAAGAGGTTCGGCCCCATAGAACCACAGTCCTGCAAGTTTTAGATGCTTCACTGTTTCAATACAGCTGATTCAGATGAATACGTCACTGAGCAGAACTTAATAATGATTCACCCCTGCGTTGTGAAGGCCATATGAAATCTATAGTGTTTACATTGTTTATACAAGTAAATATGTCATCATGGACTGCTTGAAATTTTACTAGACTTTGTATTGTGACACTAAAATAATGTTGAATCTGTTTGCTGATATTGTCAAATAATTTAACTTCACTAAGCAGTAACAGTTTTTAAATGCAGCTTACATGGTAAAGAAGTATTTAGCTATTAAAACAATAACATCAAATTAATACCTTACTGGTTACTTTTAAGAATCCTGTGTCCCTCTCATCTAACATATGTGTAGCATTTCAGTATTATTCAGTTCAATTTAAAAGGCATATAGCACATCTTCTAAAGAAAAAAACATTTGTGTTTTAACGAGTGTTGATGGCAGCAGATTCTTAATAAGAGTGAAAGAAATGAAGTGCATTAAAACAATGTTGGCTTTTACATGCTGAGTGTTACTATTGCTGAAAGAGGCAATGAGAGGCACAGAAGCAGAAGAGGAAAATATACACTGAGTGGCAAAAGTTCAGTGATAATCAGCATTGCTTATCACCGTCAGTGAGGGAGAGCATGAATGCCCTGAATACTGATGATTCAAATTGTAAATGGCATCAGCAAGCACAGATGCCCACGCTGTAAAAAACAGTGAAGCAGTGCCACATAGTTAATATACATACAGCATAACGACCGCTCTGTAGGATCCATTCTTCATCAGCTGTGAAATAATAAGTAATGCTCTTAGCTGTACTTATAGTGGGAAAACAAATTATCCACTACTACTCAACCTAAATTGTCCATTAGCTTTTTACTTCTAACCTTTAAAACATTGCTTTTAGCCAACCATTTTAACCAGGACTTTCTAACACCCTTATGGCACACATTAATTTTATTCAATTTATAACTGAGAAATTTGCAGGAGATAGGAATTGCACAGATTACCACAACAGAGTAGCAATGCTGTATAACAGCAAGTACTTCGTACATGAGCTAGAAGTATCCAAACCTATTTCCATGCACATGCATGCAACTCAGAGTAGCATCATGTTCTCTGCATTATTGCATCTCTCCTTGTCTTTCTGTTGTGCACCACAATAAAAATGCATGATAACTTGTGTTTGTTCTTTTTTGGCTGTTCTATTATCTTTTACTTTTGATGAAGTTCCATGTCCATTGCTTGATGTATTGAAATATCCCTTACCTACTTACCTATTACTACCCTGAAAGTTAACATTCATGCCTCAAACTAATTTTCTAACTTCTAATCATTCAACTTTCAGATAATTTCTAAACTGTTTCTACTAAGATTTCTTTATGGGTGAGAGCTGACACTTAATTTTATTTCATATTTTCAAACTGGCTGAGCTGTTCCACAGTCTGTAAATATCTCTTTGCATCTGTAGAACTGTGCTAATCTATCAGCTAATTTTGGTAACTTCTAAAACTGTGCTTAAGTCCCATGTTTGGGAGGCTTTTTGTCTAAAGCTATTAAAGAATTTCAGCTGAAATGATTCTATAAATTGACACAAGATCACTGTAGAAGTTTGTGTGGGTTTGTTGTAGAATGAATCTGTACAGTCATACACTCGTTCTTCTGTATCTCCATACGAATGCTATATGTGTTCATGTGTGAGTAAGACCTAAAACATTTGTGTGCATGTGTTGGACAATTCGAAAAAAAAAAAGCATGATTCATAGCTGACTCACGTACTTAACTCCCACAGAGGCACACTTTTCACAACAGCAGGCGAGCAAAACTCCCACAAACAACTTTTTTCTCTCTGTCACACACGTCTAATAAAATCCGATTTTGCACTGCCTTCTGAAATGTTAGAGTACTATAAAAGAGCTGGCCCTCCCAATCAGGTTATGTGTCATCTGTTCCAAGAGCTCTGAAGCTTCGGCAACAATGAAATCTAGAAAAGTGCCTCAATTTGTCTCTGTGATTTGTAAATGCAGGATGTTAAAGACCCAATAGCTCAAACAAACAAAGTTTCCAACTAAAATCTTTCCAGTTTGACTCTCAGTCCTGTCTGGGAAAATTTATGGGGGGAAAAAAAAACACATGGGAAATCCCTATTTATAACACAATTTCCAGCCCTTAGAGTGCATTAAGTGTGTTGCAATTCTTAAAGCTGCAGTGTGTAAGAATTACTCCCATCTAGTGGTGCACTAATACATTACAAGCAACCGAGTAGCGCTCTACTACAGCCTCACTGTTAGAGTTTTTCCGACTACGGAAGCCACGGAGATTCATAAATGTGAAGTTTGAGTGTCCCGTCAGGTGATGAGGAACAGAACGATACATAATTATTATTTTTTTTATGCCAATAAGTTACAAGCGTGCCCTCCATGTATTTGGTAGCAAGCTACTGCTAACAGCTAATGTTATCGTATAAAATCGTTTTTTGTGACTGTGAAGAGTAACAACTGAAAACTGTTGCAACGTAGCTTTTCTACTGTAGCTAACTAACAAATTAGCCGTTTCTGCCATTTTATATATCAAGTAACAGTAAATAATCCGACTTAAACGGGAGGAGAAAGTAGTTGTTGGACCACCCTGCCCTGTTTCTAACATAACGGCAAAATAAACTTCACTGTTAGATTGAATTAACTCACCTATCCAGCAGAAAGCTGCAACCTCCGAGTTAGCTTTGAAGTCCCTCTCCTTATCAGCTACCTCCATCTGGTAAAAACTCCACCGATGTACACTCTTATTTTCTCCCGGTTATTATTTCTTCTGCTTTTTTTGGCAATTTTTTCCTCTGTCTCGTGGGCAAAGAGTATAGATGGTCCTCCATTTCAATGTAAGCTGACAAGCTGCATGATCCACGGTCTCTTGGCTTGTTTACTTTATTTTTTATGAATTTATGAAAGCAATTCTTGATTTTTGCTAACAAAATACTAAAAAAAACTACACACTGTACCTTTAAGTGTAAATTATGGTGTACACTTCTCACTGGAAATTTGCATTATTCAATAAAGATAACAATAATTAGGTTTGATCACTATCTGCAACACAAATGCTTGACAATGTCTTGACCAAAACCAGAAACTCAACTAAACTGTGCTAGATTAGGTTTAGCTGTTAAAGTGGGTGATTTGGCATCTAAAAACGAGATATTATCCAAAGAAATTGCATGGGACAACCAGAGCTAAAACTGAGTCAACATCTGATGTAAACTGATATGACCAGAATCACAACTGCATCATGCAAATTTAGTAAATTTCTCCAGTCAGTTGTTAGCTGAGCTCAGAAACTTCACCTGTAAAACATCTAAACTTGTTTTTGCTGCATTATAGATATTTCAAAAGGATGGAGCAGTGGCACCAAAACAAGGCTGTAAATCCTCTGATCCTAAATGCTACCACTTTCACTGGTTTATTTCTCTGGTGGCAAAGCAGTGTTATCTGATGTTCTTGCATCCTGTCACACCAGTTTCACTGCTGATATTTAACTCTAGCAATTGAATTCATGCCAGAGAAATTAGGGGAAATTCTGCCCTGCTCTCTGTGTGAACAGATGATTTCCTACCATTCCCAAATACGCTCACTTTACCCTTAAAGTGCATCACTCCATTTTCTATTAACATTAGTTAATGCTGCATTGGTGTAATGTGCAGAAATCAACAATGTGTGAACCTTTTGGCCCCAAATGCCTGAAGCACATGTGAACTGTACACGCTACTGCACACAAACACATAAATACAGCATATCATATTTCCCACTGTCGCCACAGACACACCCGAGACCCAGCATGAGCCGAATGCCACATTAAGGAATGCCACGTTTTGCAAGCGTGTGTGTGTTGTACAGTGTCCGAGGACTCGGGTGGGGCCTTCTGTTCAGAGCCGGTGTGTAAGTCTGTCAGCTGTTGTGCACAGACGGTCTGAGACCAACAACTCACCATCCACCCACTCACACAGGGGCATATAAACACATGCCATATGTACATGACCAACAACGAATATCTGAGAAGCTGACACAGTGCATCATGTAAATAAAGTTTTGTCATCGCTTGCATTTTATTGACTCATGAATTAATAGATCCGCTGACCTGCTTTTCAAGCATAAAATAGGCATGATGAATAATAAGTATCACTTATATTAGTTATCATTAGTCATCTGCAGAGATGGGGACTCAAGTCTGGGACTTGGACTCGAGTTGCATTTAAGTCACGTTTCCAGTTATTTGAGACTCGACTGGGAGTTTAAGACTCATGAACAATCTTATTTTTTCATGATCTTCTCGTCTGCTGTATTTTCCCCAGATGTAACACTGACGTAACGTCCCACAGATGCGTCAGCATTGCACGTTCTGTACAAAAATTCTATGAACTGCAGTATTAGTATTTTAAATTTCTCAGTGGGTCCAGATGGATTTTGGTTCATATTATAAACTCTTGGGTAAGTTATGTTATGAGCATATTTACTAATTTGAATACATTTCCATGCTCATCTGCAGGTTTTTCCAACTTCAGTAAAGCAAAGAAATGACCCAGCAACTTGGCTTGTACTTGAGGTCAAAGACTTAAGGCTTAACTTGGACTTGAGGTTAATAACTTGAGACTTGACTTGTACTTGAAGTCAAAGACTTGAAACTTGACTTGGACTTGAGGTCAAAGACTTGAAACTTGACTTGGACTTGAGGTCAAAGACTTAAGACTTGACTTGAACTTCACATTAAAGATGTGAGACTTGACTTGGACTTAAGGCCAATAACTTGAGACTTGACTTGGATTTGAGGTCAATAACTTGAGACTTGACTCGAACTTACAAAAAAAGACTTGTGAACATCTCTGGTCATGTGTTACTGTTTATGTAAAGTGTGGGCCTCTTTTTTGTTTTTATAGGTAAAATATTGTGATAATGTGTCTTGGTAAAGAAAATTGGCTTGAAGATGCTCTTAATAAAGGCTTAAAGATCTAAAATAAAAAGTCTCCATGAAATCCAATTCAGTTTCTAAATTGTTGGATGGCATCTGTCTTGCACTACGTCTCACATATACATTTAAGTCTGACCCAGCTAATTTTTAAAAAAAGTAGTGTTGGTGTTTCTGAGGAAATTTTAAATTTTATCATCAATTGAATGTTTGAGACATACCACCCGTAGGGATGTGTTTCTATTGTGCATTCAATAAAATATGTTGTTGGGCTTTAGATTTCAAATTAAATTAGCAAACTGGGATTTTTAAACTGGGGGAAGCCACACTTGCTTCCTCCGGATTTTACAAGTTTATTTCTGTAGGTAACTAGCACTCTTTCAGATACTTCATGGAAACTTTAACACTGTTAAGAACTAAGGCTTTCACGCTGGGAGTGTGGCATGTGTAGCGTGTGCTTTACTGAGCTGCTAAGTAGCTGTTGCATGTTTGTACTCGACACCAACAACCTTTCTGCTGCACAGCAGCTGCAGCGCAACTGCCTGCACAGTTGTTTTAAACAAAGCATGCCCTGGAAATGGCATACTTTGTGTAAACCATGACTGATGTGAAATGAAATGGGGAGACATAAAAAAATGCCCACCTATTACATCATTCATGCTCAGGTGCTGAAATGAACTGAAGATCATTTATTATCATCTTCAGTCATTATTATCAAAGGTAAGCTGCATTTTTAATGCCAGGGACAAAGGTTAATTGTCACTAAAGCAAGGTAAATACTATGCTTTTTATGTTTAGTTTGCTTAGAACTGGTTCCTGTATGATACCTCATGCAGAAAAATAGTCACCATACCAGTAGTCTACAGGTTTTGCAGTTACAGCACAGTTAAAGACACAGCTGAAATGCACATCTCAAATCTTAATCTGTCATCACGAGAGCTGAAATGAAAACATTCCACACACGCCACGGTAAGAACTGACAGGAGAATTATAATCACTTCTACACAAATCTGGAATATTTTACCCTGAAACTGTTTTTCGGTCATAGCTAAAACTAATTATTTTAATTTTTATTTCACAGATTTATAATTTTAAAATCTGTAGTTTCTGTGGGATTTTCTTTCTGTTGCATTACGACTAAAGGCTATATCTGACTAAAAATTCTTGCAGCCGCCTTTACTTACATAATAAATTAAAGCTTTAAGAGTAATGTGGGTGTTGTAAATAAACCCTTTTGTGTTTGTAAACCAAACAATACTACCCGAATCCATAAATCTCCTTAAATCTAATCTGTAAACTGTGCGAAAAATCTGAGCATCAACATCTGCTATGTGATGTAAACCTAGCTGCTACCAACCTGACATGAATTTCTTGCCAACTTGAAGCCCAAAATGCTTTTACAAACTGGACAGTCCCAATTTATGAAGTCATGAATGACCTTCATGTTTTTTTTCTTTATTTTCTGAACTGAACATATCTCTTAATTGAAACATTGGCATCTCAGTGGAAAGTTGGCAGTTAATTTCAGCTAAATTCGTCCGGATATTAAATAAGATTTATAGGTAGTCTTTTCTGAAGCATGTCTCCCCCTGGCAGGTGATTTAGGGATTGCTGGGCTAAACCGGTGCTCTATGTATAGCCGAAATTAGGTTTCACTAATTTACAGAATGTTTCAGGTTATTTATGAGCAAAAGCATTTAATTTAAAGGCAAAGGTGTTTTCAGGGGACTGACAATGAGACTTTCAATGACTGTGATCCTTCATGTTTTAGAGCATTTTAGATTTATTCTGCATGTGCAGAAAAGCTATGAAATGGAGAAAAACATGACATTTTCTACTCTTCCTTCCAGAATGGGGAATACCGAAAGCAAACGTTGTTTGTGCACACAATTTCTTTTTGTCTCCTAAAGAGTTTTACAATGTTTCACACAGGCCCCTGGGTACAGACCTAATCAGCCCAGCTGATGAATTATGCATGACAAAATCTCTATTCTGATCACTCCTAGGTTTCAAAGACATTCTCAAAAACAAAACTCTGTTACATTTTCAGACAAATATACATGCTGTTTTGTTTGTTTGTTTTCTGAGGATGTATCTAATGAACATTTTTACACTTAAAGACCTTTATATTATCAGTTGATGAAGACAGAACTTTACATCTTTAAAGCTTCTCCCCGCAGGCAATCATGTGCTCGCTCCTGCTTTTTAAGGTCTTGATTGTGTATGTGGTGCACTGCAACAACACAGCATGGGTGCGTAGGATGAGCAAAAAAATTATATTTGTTGGACTTTAGACTAACCTTATATTAGATATCTTCAGAATCAAATACTCGTTAAGCCAAGAAGAAACTATATGTCACTATAAATTACCAACCTATAAATATAGCCTCCAAGATGGGGACAACTACACACCTCTGGATGTATTCAAAATTAATTTTCATATTATGCAGTATATCTAAAGAGGTCAAATCGGTTGTGTGCTTTGGGCTAGCTTTTTTCTCCAACTGTATGCAGCTGTGAAGCAAAAGCCCCCCATCAATGGTGGCCAAAACTTTAAAACCATAGAACTACTAAAACAATAATGTAGTTGTTTAAAAACGTAAGCACACAGATAGCGATTAATGAACTAGAAATAAAAATATAAAAAACAAACTGATGCAAAAAGTGGACAAGGCACAAAGCTGACAGACATGTAGCTTCAGTGTTCGGTGTTTCGCAGTCAGAATGATTTGTTTTTATTAAGTCAGTTGACATTTTGTCTTAGATTTTATGGCAATTTCTTAAACCAATCAAGTTGCTCAAAGCTTCATTCAGTTTCTTTAGATTAAACATTTTACTAGCTCATTCTTTTATACAAATTAAAGAAATTTTATGGTGATGCTCATTTCCATCAAAATATGGAGAGGGGATACATTTTTATGGCTGCGAGACAGGCCTCAACATTTCATCCCTATTGTTTTCTTTAAACAACCAACAGCAATGAACTAAAAGTGATGCAACAAATCTCCACGTTTGTTTTGGTATGTTCACATGATAAATGACTTAATTGGTCATTAGTTTCTAATTAGGTGAATAAAAAACAATTAATTTCACATACACACATGCACATTAATGCAATGATTAAGCCTTTAGATAGCTATACCCATCTACTCACCCAATTACTGTGGCCCCCGTCATTAAAAGTTTCTAAACCCGCCCCTGTTTTCAGCAGCGAAGTTTGGCTGTCAATCTCATTGCAGGCTACATCATTCGCCCAGTGATCATCAGGTGCAGGATAAAGCATGTTCTTCCTCTCTCAAACACACCTCCCACGCATGTCAGATTCGTCTTGTTTCCCCTCCGTACTTGTTTAGTTATAATCAGTTTCCGCGCGTGTTTATGTGCTTTCAGGTGCGTAATTTATAATGTTGCTGCATGTGCGGGTGTTTTAGAAGCTCACCTTTCATCCAATTCACGACCTGGCTTGTACTCCATTTGCTTACTGGCTCCATCACCAGCGCCATCAAGGAAACTTTGCGCTGACTCCGCGTTGCGAGTAAAGCCTGCGTCGTTACCCCGAAAGCAAAGCCTTGTCAGCCCGCCTTGCTACACCTCCTTCCCTAAACCCTCCCGCCTTCCACCCTTCTGCAGCCAGGTGACTGCCTTCTTCCCTCTGTGTTTTTGTTTTTTCACACTATCCAGGTCCGGTACCGCCCCCGTCTCTGTCTCAGCCCGGTGTTGTGCCCCGTTAACGCAGCGGAGTCCTAAGTGCGGCACATTCCCCTGCTCGAGCCGCTCTGGCATGTGTCGTCTCTCTCTGTCTCTCTTTCTCTTCCCTCCCCTGTTCCAAGTGCGCCAGTCCAATTCTGCGCTCTTGGTAAAATTGTGTATGTGTGCTAGATATCGGGGAGTGTGTGTAGGTGTGTGCGCAGCCGCTCCGTTACCGACAGCAGCAGTGTAGGATAGATAAGTCACACCGGACTCAACACCCGGCAGCATCTCTCTCACGCACACATTCACTCTATCCAGATATGATTAAACCGTGCGCGCGGCCTGTGGGTGGCTGCGCGCGCACACATTAGTGTATTTCCCTCTGGAGGGATAGTCATGCAGATATGATGGAGGGGGAAGATACTCTCAGGAGAGATATTAGAGACATAAAACGTGGGGTACCTACATTCTCCTGTTTCAGCTTCTCTGTGAGGAAACGTAATGAGTCTTCACTCTGCCTCCACCTACACTGCTCTGTAAGTTCCCTCAGATTCCTGTTATGGGAATCATGGCTGTTGAAGCTACACCTGGGCAAAAACGACTCATCTTTTGAAGTTTGCAACCTTTTGTACTATAACTGGTTTGGATCTAGTTTGGATCTGTGGATGTCCAAAGAATGTAAAGGATGTTTTATTGATTTTTTAACATTTATTTATTTATTTATTTATGAGGGGGCAGGGGCCAATTTTAAAAAAAGAGAGACAAAAAGGTGTTGACATCATCATATAATGAACTGATCATGTGGTTAAACCAAAATTTGTAAAAGTAAATAGTCATATGTATATATATATATATGTATATGGTATATGTAAAAGGTCGCTGGTTCGAGCCCCAGCTGGGGGAGGTTCGAATGTGGGGGTTGGTGGCCTTTCTGTGTGGAGTTTGCATGTTCTCCCCGTGTATGCGTGG
>JBAMHW010000020.1:3526889-3541190 GCA_037177495.1 Rhadinocentrus ornatus | reverse complement strand
ACATATAGACATATACATATAGACATATACATATATATATACATATACATATATTTATATATATATAAGTACTTATATATATATATAAGTAGTTGGCAAGATGACGCTGTATAAATGCTGCATTATGGTCAGACACATGGTAGACTTGATGTAGAACAACATATAAAAGTACACTGGATATTGTGTGTACTTGGCATGTGATGTTTACCAAGGTAAAGGTTGGTTTATACTGAACATTTGTTAGAAGTTAATTTTATATTCTGGATTGGCACTTGTCGGTGACATCGCAGACCACTCCTCTGGCATTGCCCTTGTGTGTCTGCTCTCCTTCAGGCACCTGATCCAAATTCCTTTTTAATTTTTCAATTATCAGTAATGTAAAGAAACTGCTTTACTCTACTTATTCATAAAAACCCCTGCACAGTGGACATGAAATGGAAAACACAAGGGCCAAAAGAAAAAAATGCAACAACTCTTTACATTTTGTTGTGATTGAACAGCATCCTAGTCCATCGCAACAGATCAATTTCCTGTTTCTAGCATGTGCTGGTCCTGTTCAGTAAGAGCAGTTGCAACTTTCCTACTATTTTCATCTCTTGCAACATAGGCACAATACTGCAGCTCTGATTCTTACCTTTTCTGCTGAAATTTCTTGGAATTGGCATGAGGTAGTCCAGATTACCAAAGAAGAAAGTTAAACTGAAGTTTAAAGAAAGCTAAATGAACTCTTAACTGAAAGACCAGAAGAGGTCGATCAGAAGCCAACGTCAGCATTGTGTCGGCGGTGATGAGAACAGCTCAAGCTTCACATGTTCCTTCTTTAAGAAGATTAATGTTTCACACCTGATAAAAAAAAAGGAATGTTGCTGGCTTGTGCCGTCTTTACCTTTTCTGTAAAAATGAAATTTTATATCATGTAAAATATCAATGTTATTCTCAAAAATTTTATTTTTGTTGTTGTTAAAATGCACAACATAAAATAAAAGGTTACTTCTATGGAAAGTAGAACAAGGAACAAAAGTGCTTCCTTGATTAAAGTTTGCACATCTTAAAGCTATTAATTTCCTGATTTTTGTTTTCTTTCCCTCTAGAAGAACAGATCTTGTGACAATTTCATGAAATTAATATTTTATTCATATGTATTCACATTATCAAGACAATGTGTTTGTCAAGAGGCATCCTTGACTCAGGACACAGACCAGTAGATTATGGGTGACGGTTTAATACATTTCTCTGAGCCTGTACTGCACACCTACACAGTGCTAGCTTACAATTACATCAAGGTTTCAGTGGAAAATCCTCTTCTTTGTCTATAGCCTTGAACAATCTGGCTCTGGAATAAAATACTGAACTTTCAAAGCTTTATATTCCCTCCACACCAACTAAGGTTTTCTGAGCAGGTCTCTTAACTTAGTGTGTGAAAAGAATAAGCGTTAACAACACACCTAAGTATGTAGCATGCCATTTTTAGCCTTGTACTGTTAAGGGATGACAACCTGTTCCGCACTTTCACCTCCACCTTTAACATTTGGAGGATGATTTTAGCATAAAAAGGCATAATAAAATGCTTTTGGCTGCATAGAGACATGCTAATTGAGTCTGAAGTGGTGTGCTAATTGTTAGCATGCTACGGGATCATGCCATTGGCATTTTAAAACACAGTTTAAGAATTATGTCTTAATAAAGATTTTGCATGTTACTGCTCTGGATTCTGATTTGTATCGCTTTATATGGTTTTATTCTGTTTTTGTTCATTCTGTCTTTAAAAGGAGTGTGTGACAGTAAGGAAGATCTGAGAGAAAAAAATTAATTATGTTATATATGTTTTGATAAATATCTTATTGTGCTAAATGAAACAGTAGAATAAAACATTGTCATTAGCACCACAGGCCCTTCAACAGATTAGAATTGCCATATTACTGTTATAAAATACACACACACAAAGAAAAGAAAAAAAAATCCACAATGGACAAATGTTCTTTGTGGTTTAGTTCATTTGCCACATACGTCACACTCTTTAACATATGAGTTAATATTTGGATCGATCTTCCCAACACTAATGACAGGGCTCACAGCTGTATTGGAAGTCTGAAGTGTAGCGTGTGAAGAGATATGGTGAGAGTACAGTACCATGTGGTGCACCTGACCACCACCTCAGATGCAGAATTTCAGTCTCACAAACTGGTCTTTTAGTTAGATATTCATAAATCCAGGTGGTGGTGGAGGTATCCACCTGGAATTTATGGAGATTATTACATAACAGAGCACCTGAATTGTATTAAAACCACTGGGGAAACGCATAAACTGCTGCCTGATTTTTCCAGATGACAGTGGGCTTTCTGAAGCAAGCAGTCTCTGACCCCAAGCCTATTGAGATAAGCAAACTGTAACTGGTCCTGAAAGATGTTCACTTGCTTTTTGAGGTGCTGACAGTCTCTCAGTGACTTTCATGATATTAGGGCAACTGGTCTGTAGTCGTTTGTTTCAGATGGTTGGGATTTATTTATTAGTTACTGGAACAAGGCAAGACGTTTTCCACCTCAGTTTTCTTTTGACTCAGCCTGGTGTAAAAAGTTGTTGATATTAACTGCACAGAAAGATTATGCATTTGTTTAAGTCACTAATCTTTGTCTTTATACTGTTACATAAGAACGTGAAAAAGTTCCCCATCTTAAATCAGCAAGACAATGCACAAGATGTTATTAAAGTTAAATCCATTCTCTACTATCTGGTCCAGCAGTCTCATGTTAATGTGTAGCATTTTGTCTTGTTTTGACCTTTTTCCTGGAACAATTTTGAGCCAAATATCTGCAGATCTGTTCCTGCTAAAGGTCAGCTAGATTTTTTTCTGTAAGTTAAACAAATAATTTAATTGCGTTTCTCTTCAAGCCCAAAACACTTAATGACACATTCTGAATTTTATTTCTACTCCTTCTCTTCCACTAAATCAAAGCAGAGCTTAATGAGTTGCTGCAGTGTTTGTAGATATTTCCTGAGCTGGAAATTGCAGGAACAAATTCCAATTTGTACTTATTAGTGTTGTAAGCTGACTCATGTAATGACTGAAGCATCATTCAGCCTAATCAAATCATGAAGGGTTGGCTGTGTTAATTAGTAGCACAAGGATTAGTATGTGTAAATTTTACTCACTGTTCCAGTCATTTATAACCAGTGTGGGTTGATACACCCAACAACCGCACATTTTGACTTGTCTCCTGGTAACTTCGGCAAAACTAAGCTTGGACTACAAAATCGCTTTGAGAAAAAAAAAAGAAAAAAAAAAAAGGTGCTTTCACAAAATTGGATACCCGGAAGTCCATGACCTTATTTAGCCAACCCACAGCAAATACTCTGACGTAATAGATAATGAAACGTAATAGTGAATGCAGAAAACTAAACAGACTGAAAAATTTGACCCACAAAAAATATAAGGATATATACACAGCTTTAGGAGAGAATGTGTTTCACATTTCTGCATTGATAAACACTAATAGTGCACAAAAACATGTATTTAAGAGCTAAAAAAGTGGATTTTTTTATGATATATCCCCTTTAACACATTTCAATAAAAGATTCATGCAGTTGATTTCTTTTATTTGATTCCCTCATACACCATTTACCTATGGGTGGATGTATTTACATGTTGCATACTGTAAGAGGATGGTGAGTTTTCCATCCTAATAGAGACCTCTGCTGGTGACAGCCATTGTGTGAGAGACAGTAGCCTAGATCTCTCACACTGAAGCTCTAACAAGGACTTGAAGTTGGTGTTTTTCATTTTTATTAGCCTAGAAACATTTCACATAATGATAAAATCTGGTAAAATTGTTTATAAATTACAAAGTTGATTTGTGTTATGGAGAGTTTTTGGAGCAAAAGCTGGTAAATTCAAATCATTACCAAAAAAATTAACAAAAGGATTAAAAATAGGAGATAGAAAGAGAAAAATAAATAAATAAAAATCTGACCATCTCTTTAAAAAAAAAAAAAGGCCCCTCCTGTATTAACCACAAATCTCACCAACTGCTCCTTTCACTGTTTTATTATCACATTTGTTGTGTGGATAGTTCCTCATCTAAAGTTATAGGAAAAGGTGGTCGTCGCTGTGAGTCCTGGTTCTGTAAATGATTTCATTCATTATTTAGAAGTCTAGTGAAGAAAATCTGGGAACATACAAATCTACATGTGCATGTAAATATGTTTTTAATATATTTGTTGTCTTCAAGCACAAGAGATTTATTACACAGGTTTCAGATATTTGCATAAAGGAGTTGACTGCAGTTGTCCATGATTATGAAAACTGCTCTAGATTCACATTTTCTTTGTTTATGAAGATTAGTGGTACCTGCCAAAAATAAATGTCCCTGATTTGTGCTGGTTAGTCACAAGTAAAACCTGCTGTGCTTACCTATTCTGTAAAAAATATAAAATGTCATTTTTTGTACATTTTCTGAACAGTTGTTGAAATACAAATGCAACAGAGAAAGTAACATAATGAAAAAAAAACAAAAAACATTTTTAAGGTAATATATGAACTAAAGTAATCGTCTAAAGTTTCTTGGTATTAAAACTATTCATTTATCTTCTCTCTCTGGAAGAACATATATATTTTTCTGACAATTTCATGTAACGAATACTTTATTCATATGTTATTTTCGAGACAATTTGTTTGGGAAAGAGAAATCTTCCACCCACAAAACAGGCCAGAAAATAAACTTAAAAAGCTTAATGCATTTCTTTAAGCCTGTGCTGCCCACCACCACAGTGCTAGCTTCCATGTAAATCATGGATTCAGAGGAAAATCATCTTCTTTGTCTGTATAGCCTTGAACAAGCTGCTCCAGAATTAAAACTGTGAACTTTCAATGCCTTATATCCCCACCACATCCCCTCAGGCTTTCTACGTCTCTCGACCCAGTGTGTGAGCTTAATAGAGCCACTTTCAAGGATTAAATAACATAAACTGAAAACAAACCAGTGGACACACAACATTAACATGACATGAAGACTACAATAAACTGGTCAGGAGGAACTGAAACCAATGAACAGGAACAGGTGAAACAAATGAGCAAATCAAACCAGGTGAACTAATTAACAAGAAGCAGAAATTAAAACAGAATACACAAGGGAAACAGCTACAAAATAAAACAGGAAAGCAGACAGGACTGTGACAAAGACATTCCTGGTCAAAATAACTCCAAGGTTCCTTATTGTACTACTGAAAGACACATTTAAGGTCCCATATTATGCAAAATTCACTTTCTAAAGGTTTTCTAACAGTCATATGTGTCCTCGTAGTCTGTGTATGAGGCCCAAGAACAAGAAATCCTGTCTTCTCTCTCACTTGCTATACTTTTTAGTGATTGTGTGCTCAAATGGGTGAATCTCAGTTATTTCCCTTTGTGACATCACAAAGGGAAATAATCACTAGTGGAAACTGCCACAAAAGCACAATTAAGGATAAATCCCGTCAAGGTAAAAAAAAAAAAAAAAAAAGTAAAAATAAATTAATAAATAAAATACACCACTCGGTGTGAAAACCAAAATTCAGATGAAAAATGTATCCTAAAAATAATTAAATTATTTTAAAGGATAAGCAATAACTCAGTCTCCTTTTTATTATTTAGACAACTTGCTAGAATTATTTTGAATTACTTAACTTTTTGTTTTTCATTTTTCAAGCAGCAATTTTTTCCACATCTGTTTCGATGAAGGAACAAACATATTTTTAAAATCCAGAGTAATAATCTTTTTTTTTTGCATGTAAATGACTTAATTAGACAAACAAGGGTTTTCTGTTAAGACCGTAAGATCGCAGGGTGACAAGTGGGTGGAAAGGGAGGGAGCATATTGTTGACATCAGGCTTCCAAACTACATGTAAATATGCTGATTTCCTCCATTTATTATTGAATTAAGTTAGTTGGTGAGATCAAAAGTACAATAAACTAGGCATCTGCTTTTAGTGTGAGAAACAAGAGTTTTGCTTTGTCCTTTCCAGTTGATATTGTTTGAGTTTCACAGTAAAGCATTTGCAACTAAATGTTACGTAATTGGCTGGCATGTAGAATCGATTCACTTTTAAATCATCAGTGGTCAGACAGTTAGCAGAGTTGTACATAAGCAAATGAGGATGTGAAAACGATTTAGGGAATTTTTGAGCTTTGACAAAATATCTTCCTGTAACGGATGGCGGCAGAGGTGGTGAGGACCCAACTGCAGGCAGGTTGCTGCAAGTAAAAGGGTTTTATTTTACCGTAAAACTCAGGACAAGGAACCAAACACGACTGGGCGTTATCCAACCACAACAGGGGGTAAACCATACAAGAATCTGACAAACGGCAAACTGAAAACCATGGGGTATATATGCACAGAGGAACTAATAAGGAACAGGTGAAGTGAATGAGTAATCAGACCAGGTGAACTGATGAGCCAGAAACAGGAACCACAGGAACACAAGAGGGAAAACAAGAACTGAACTAAACGTGACAAAACCAAAAACCCAAACCATGATCTAAACAAAAACTAAACAGGAACAAACACCAGACTATAAACCAAGATCAAGATACAACAAACCAAAATTGACAAAACCCAAACACAAGAAATAAGATAGTGAAACATGACACTTCCCATATTGTGGTGACTGTTAAAGTTCCTCAGCAGTTTTAACTTAGTGTTAATAAATGCAACGTATTTTCGTGGGTGATGGCTTTTTTAACTGGTCTTTAACTCTTTAACTGTAAGAATTCAAAATTATCTATATTATCTGCTACTAAATATATCCAAAGTCACCCACTTTGTCTTTTACAGTTTTTAATGACCAACAGTTGTCTCTTGCACATTGATCTTTGGCATGATAACACATAATTACTATGCAAGATAACGTAACTTTACTTAGAGGTAGTGTGGTCATGAGGATGCCCAGATAAAGTGCTGGCAATACAAGTCAAAACTGGGTAACAATGAAACTCTCAGTAATAAGCCTAGGAAAGGGAACGATTGGCATCCAACACATTCAACATTAAAGTATTTTTAATCTTTTCTAAAAGTGCATGATTGCATCTGCTAACACGAATATACAGTGTGTCCACAGAACAAGCATACTGGATACTAGTTTCCATTAACGCTCAGTGAAAGCACCTCCACCTCTCCAGACTATGTTTACTTCCTCAGTGGATTCATAAAAAGAGGACATGGATGCTTTCTAACCTCAGCAAGTTTCTTCTTGCTTCCTCTATATAATCCAAAGAGACACTGTTTTCTCTTCTGATGTAAAATAATTATCTCTCAAGGCAAAGCAGTTGAACAACAAAATTCTGTGGGGATCTGTGAGTTTTTTGTGTGACGCAGTAAGTAAAAAACATTATTATTCATAGATTTTGATTAATATTTGCACTTATTCATTAAAGTCAAAGAGACTGTCTGAGATAAGATTCACCGTTTAATTACATAATAGTGATATCAGAATTCGAGCATAAATTTCAATTATCTAATTTTTGCAAAACTGTCTTTTTTGTTGAATCTTCAGGATTACCAGCTGCAGTCCACTGACCCAGTGGGCTATGTGGTGAAAAATCTAAATAACTTGCTGGATGGACTCTTTAGTTTTCAACTAACATCTAAAAATGGGCTTGCAAGAAGACAAAGCAAAGTCAAAAGAAAAACCTTCCCTTATTTTCCTGTTGATGTGGACGGTCAGTTTAATTATTCCCACCAATGGATATATCCTGAAAGTTTGTTACATCAGCAGGGATACTGCCATGTGTGCAAAGAACAAACTAAAAGCTATTCCTCAAGGTCTTCCACCAACACTGACCGGCTTTGATTTGTCCATAAACAGAATTATGAGACTACAACAGTCAGATTTCCAACATCTACCCGTTTTAACATGGTTGGACCTAAAACACAACAACATCTCACAGATAGATTGTGCTGCTTTTAGCAGTTTGATTTCCCTCCAGAAGTTAAACCTCAATTATAACCGACTTGATATTCTAGGAGAGAACGTTTTTGATGGTTTGAGCAACTTAACCGAACTAAGACTTACAAGTAATCACCTCAAAGTAGTGGCGTCCACTTCTTTTACGTCCTTAACAAGCTTGAAATTTTTGGATCTTTCCTACAATAAACTGGGAAAAATGAAAACCATTCATCTGATATTGCAGCATCTGCCAAAATTACAGACGCTCGTTCTTACAAAAAACAATTTAAAAACATTTCATTCATGGGAACTAACAAACCACTCGCTAGAGCTCACTGCCATTGATATTTGTCAAAATTACTTGAGTGAATTAAGCATCACTGACAATGTTTTCCCAAATCTCACCTCTTTTAATATCGGCGGTTTTACGAGTAAAAAACCGATGATCTGGTACGTGCGAAACAAAACATTCCTGGGTCAAGTGTCCAGGCTTGATATTAGTGGTCTCCTCATTGCTCTTGATGACATGAAGGCTTTACTTGGAGCTGTGAACGCGTCGCTAACTATTCTGAAGATGAATGGAATGAAAATAAACCTCAACGCACTCGTGAATATTTCTTGTAGCATCCCGACAATGTCCATGCTGCAGTTTAAACAAAATAACCTAAAGCATGTTAATTCAGATTTTTTTAAGTTGTGCATCTATGTGACTGAGTTAGATTTAACAAAAAATAATATACAGAAAATAGATAAGGATGCCTTCAGATCCCTTCTGAGTCTGAAAAGTTTGATTCTAAGTCAAAATAGACTTGCCTTTGTTCCATCTGCAACAAGGAATCTACCCTTTCTTACCAAACTGGATCTCACCAGCAACAAAATCAGCACACTCCATTGTGATGATTTTACCAATCAAACTAAGCTGCTAGAATTGAACCTCAAAAACAATTCAATCACAGCTCTGAAAGACTGCATTTTCAAAGATTTGGTACAACTGCAAATTCTGAGATTACAGACTAATCAAATAACTTTTTTAAATGGTACTTTCAAAAATTACTTGCCAAACCTCAGACGGTTGCATTTGAATAAAAATAAACTACCTAAGATTGTATCTGAGGAATTTAAAGGTTTGAGGTCTCTCAGGAATTTATCAATAAATGAAAATCAAATAGAAAAACTCTACTCTAACAGTTTTGTTGGATTGACAAATCTCACGGATCTTTTATTAGTGTCAAATTGTATTACAACAAAGGGCTTAGAAGCTTTCAATGTTCTTATTAATCTGAGAAGATTAGATTTGAGCAACAATAAAATTCATTATGCCAGAAAAGGTGTGACAAGTGCACCATTTTCTAAGTTGTCCAATCTGAAGGAGTTGTCCATTCCTGGACAGCATCACAGGGGAAAGTCATATCTTCCTGTCAACTTCCTGCAAGGTTTGACAAATCTTTCGCTTTTCAGTTCCAGGAATTCTCAGCTTCTCTCTCTGCACAAAGACACATTTATTTACACACCTAATTTGGAAAAACTTGACGTTAGCTCAAATGATATTCACACGCTTTCTCCAGAAATGTTTTCTCCAATGCCAAACCTTAAAAGTCTCTACATATCCACAACACTTCTTAGGTCACTTAATTTCTTTGTGAATGCCAATCTGACCAAGTTGGAGTTCCTGCAGGCAAGAAAAAATCATTATTCAGTTATCACTGAGAAAGTGATAAAGTCACTTCCAAGTTTGGAGTATGTGGACTTTATGGGGAACAGCTTTGCCTGTGACTGTTATAACGCCTGGTTCCGCAACTGGCTAGAAACCAGTGTACAAACACAGGTTTTTGATGCCTATAACTTTGAGTGTAACTATCCAGATGGATTTAAAGATAAAAAGTTTTTGGATCTTGACTTCAAATCCTGCTCAGTGGACATCGGCTTCATCCTCTTTGTTACCACCTTGTGTTTAATCCTCTCTTTTATGGTGGCAGCATTCACCTACCACTTCATGAGGTGGCAGCTGGTCTATGCCTATTACATCTTTTTGGCTTGGCTCTTTGACACAAAGCAAAAAAACAAGCAAGCTCCAAATCAATATGATGCCTTCATCTCTTACAATACCCACGATGAGCCTTGGGTGATCGAAGAGCTCTTGCCAAAACTGGAAGAAGAGCAGGGCTGGACGCTGTGTCTGCACCATCGAGACTTTGAACCAGGTAAGAATACCCTTACACCAGATTAGGACTGGACATCGTCACTAATTTCCTGAACCGATTCGATTTGATTCACAACAGCAACAATTTTGCTTCAATGTCAATTAAATCCAGTTCAATATCGATTCAGTTCCAGCTAATTGTGTAACACCGCCTATTTTTCTTACGTATTTAAGATATTTATTCAAAGAATAAAAATAATTCATCTTTTTTTAGAAGTATTTGTTAGATGTGATTAAATGGATTTTGTTCATAAGCCCAAGATGATGAATCAAACCAAGTGATTTTCTCACTTTTCCTCCTGAATCTTCTGGAGGTTCAAGTTTGTGTAATTCAGTAAAACATTTAAAAATTTCATGATATAAATTTCCATGAACTCCTTACAAGCTGCTTTCAGCAGATGTGTTGATTCAAACTTCTTTCTTTTACAAAACACGCATGAAATTATCAATACTGCCATTTTCTTTATTATAGATCTTTATTTAATAGTGGAACTCCACTAAAGAAATGCTACATGGTTCACAAATAAAAAAGAAAATCCGCAATCATTTTATATTTGGCTTAGCTTGTCCTGTTCACATGTTAACCCTCTTGTCCATTTTTATTCAGTAGTATATTCAATGTTGTAATCACCTAAACAAAGCTTAAATTTAAATTAATTACACAAATTTGCACACCTTATTTTTATTTATCAATTTATTTTAATGAATTGTTTTCAAACAAGGGTTGACCGTAGCTGCATACCTAAGATATGTCATATTTGTTATAAATATTCAACCTTTTGTTGAAGGGCTGGGTGATACCCAATCGTGCAAAAGTACATCCAGGGCAATTATTGCCAATACACTGCTTTTTTCTTTAAATTCTTTAAATTTTTCATTATTTTGTCTTTATTTATTGATCTTTTTATCATGATCAAATACAGCAAAAAGATTAATATTATCAACAAAGATTATTATCAAATAAAACATTTTTTATTAAGAAAATGAATAGCAGAACTGAAAATTTTAAATTTAATATTAAATATAAAACAACATCAACAATGTATTAAAATCATAAAATAACTGTTATTTCCTTTAATCCCACAATTGTTAAAGAAAAATAAAGTCTAGAGTGTAAATTAGTTAAACAAAAGCAGAATCTACTAGGGGTGGGGTGGGTCGGCAATGTAGAGCGGTTGTCTTGTAACCCTGGGGTTGCTGGTTCGATCGTCAGCCAAGTTGGGTTCATGTCAAGGTGTCCTTGGGCAAGACACTAGATGAAACCTAGTTGCTCCTGATGGGTTGTGGTGAGCATCTTGCATGGCAGCTTCTGCCATCAGTGCGTGTGAATGTGATTTATATTGTACAGCTCTTTAAGCGCTACATAAATACGGACAATCAATCAATCATACTATTGGTTGGGTCTTTTTGTCCCAAAAGCACTCTGTAATAAAAATATCAATCTCATCAGGCTGGTATTGATCGATACTACTGGTAGCCCTTGTATTGGTAAAATCGACATATGGATCGATTCTCCCAGCCCTATTCTATTACGCCAGCAGTTCAACAATATTATGTCTAGTGATATGTGTGAAAAAGATAAAACAAATTAACACTTGGTAAACAAATGTTGATTGACTGGCACATCAGCCATTCTCAATGGGTGAATGAAAATTAAAAATACGGAAAATTGCTGTAAACGTTACTTATTATTGTGTTAGCTACAACTTTCAGGCATTAACATAGTTTATGTGCTGCTTTTATGTAAAGGCTTGCATGATAGTTCATGTTGGCCAATGTAGTGTGCAGCTTGTAAAAATTATTATTGAGACAACCCTGTGTTGCACTTCAGTGAATATAAAGATTAAATTAAAATTCAAACAGCAACACAAAATGGCTGACACTGCAAAATGGACTATGTCCTGACTGAGTAGACAACTCCAACTTAGCCTTGGTCCTTTACACCATCCTACTCCCCACCCTCAGCTCCTAAAAGTCCACTTATGACTTATATCATCGTCATCTTTTTGGAAACTACAGGGAAGTATAATGTGTTTGTGGCTCACTTTGTAGACTGTGGAGGACATTTTTAGAACAAAAAGAACTTTACAGCAAAGCAGAAGTGGTATTTCTGCTTTTTCCAAGCATGAAAACTGAAACTGTTTTTCTTGTTAAAAGAATATAATCTCCAGGAAACATATTTTATTACATGTGTGGTCAGTTTGACAGTGCATTTTACTTAAATGCACATGAGGTAATTTCTCAAAAAAACCAGAAGATGTCACCAAAGTAACTTCCTGAATTTCATGGAGGATAAAACAAACATCATTATCCATGACTGACTCCTTCCTAATTCCTTTTCTCCTCCTCAGGAAAGCCCATCATTGAAAACATAACGGATGCCATCTATGGAAGCAGGAAGACAATTTGTGTCATCAGCCACAGATACCTTGAGAGTGAGTGGTGCTCCAGAGAAATCCAGACAGCCAGGTAACGTGGTGGCTAGAGCAACCATGAACTGATTATTAAAAACAACTGCCTCTAGCCATTGACATCTAGAGGTTTTTTCTAGTCATTGTCATTTTTTCACAATGTTTTTTTTTGTATTTGTGTAGGTATTTGTAAATTTTTTGTAGTCCTAAAACCTTCTCTTATTTCATCAAAATCATTTTAACTTCCTTCGATCTTGCCTTCACAGTTTCCGTCTGTTTGACGAGCAGAAGGATGTGCTGATCCTGGTGTTTCTGGAGGAGATTCCCACCTATCTTCTCTCACCGTACCACCGCATGAGGAAGCTGCTGAAGAAGCAAACCTACCTAAGCTGGCCACAAGCTGGAGAGAAGCCTGAGGTGTTCTGGGAGAAACTGCGACAGGCTTTAAAAACCGGGGAAGATATGAATGAGGGCAGTCTTCTCCTGTGTGTGTCAGAAACACAGTGATATAAAGAACATACAAGATTTGCAGCCGCTGTAAAGAATGTCACATGCAGAGCTTCTCGTTTTCAGAACTGAATATTTAGATTATATTGACACAGGTGGACCTGTGATGAACTGAAGACCTGTCTCGGGTGAGCACCAACTCTTGTCTGGTAGCATCTTGACTCCAACCCCGTCCACAACCCTGCAATGGAATAAGAAAATAGACAATATAGATAGAGGGATGTTGATATTAGTTGCACACTCCAAAATTAGTAAGTGTAAGTTGAACTGTTTCCATCCAGTCAAACTGGAAAATTACAATTTACTGAATTAAACTAGTTAGGATGGTCAAATATACTTAAAACTGTTAAAAAAAAAAAAAAAAAAAAAAAAAAAAAAGCTTAAAATAGGTCAGCATTGTCAGAAAAATAGTGTTGTGAGCACAAAGTATTTATGTATTTATATACGCACACACCTAGGTTATGGGATGTGTGCTGATTGGACCAATTCCACCATTAAACCGGTTGCACCATTAACTATTAAAGGTTGAACAACACGCATAGTTTTCTTGTTTTTTCCTCGCCTCTCAAATGATCAAGCTTTCCTTATTATTTTATTAGAATTTTCAGACTCTCCTTTTCACACAGATGGTGTTGTTTCTGAAATGTATTTTCGGACGGTGATGCGGTTCTGAATTGTGTAGATGCTGAAATGAGACCTATATCCCATTGGTATTGAAACCTTTAGTGTTGTTAGAAATGTGATTTCTTCTCAGAAATGTGGGTAAGTGGTGACTGTAATTTTATGGGGCTTTGTCACTGAAAGCTATAAATTAGAGAAATATATTTTCAATTGATGTTTCCTTGTAGACAATTACAGCTGAAGTTAACAGAAATATGCAAAAGTAAACTTGTAAAATTTCTGTTATTGGCTTTAGATATTGCCAACTGTATAGAGAATGACTCTGAACAACATTTAGACCAAGGGGGATGTATAATCTTGTTTTCATGTTTGATGCCAGTTAGATTTTGTAGTCTGGTCTTCTGGCAGTTTTCCCTACCTGCCTTACTTTCAGATGGCCCAGAAACTGGTAGAGGGGATGGTAAAGGTAACTCTGTTTCTCAATTAACCTTATTGGTTATACTCATGGGTGTCAAATTCAAGTTCCAAATGCTACTGCAGGTTTGAAACAGCTAGATTTAGTCAGACGGAAATGGAAATGGACTTGTACTTATATAGCGCTTTTCCAGTCAGCTTGACCGCTCAAAGCGCTTTACACTACTTGT
>JBAMHW010000020.1:3481346-3518893 GCA_037177495.1 Rhadinocentrus ornatus | reverse complement strand
CGAGAGGAAGAAACCCATAACAAGCTACAGATCGACTTACAGAAGCAATACCCCCAGGGATTCCCGAGAGGGGGGGCAGAAGAGAATCCCATCGGACGGACCAAAGGATGACGACACATGGAAATGGAAATACGACGATGACAATGAAATGCATATGTGGAAAGATATTCAAGAATCGACATGGCCTGCGGATCCACCAGGCCAAGATGAAGTGTGTGCAGAGCGAGAAAGAGGGCAAAGTACTCGGAGCAAGTGGAAGAGTGCCGGAACAATGGTTGGCGGGCACGATGCCAACCCATCGAAGTGGGATGCCGAGGATTTGTGGACCAATCCCTTTGCAGGGCCTACAAAATGCTGGGCACCACAGGAGCCAGTCAGCAAGGGGCTGTTAAATGGCCAGCATTACAAGAAGATTATATAGGCTTGTGGTTACAAAGGTGGGCTTGGGTCTGAAGAACCTCAGTTCAATTCCCTGGCCTGGCAACTAAGGTAAACTACTGTGGGCCCCTGAGCAAGGCTCTTTACTCCGAACTGCTCCCTGGGTGCTGGTATCTGTACTGGCAGCCCGCTGCTCCTGGCAACTAGGATGGGTTAAATGCAGAGAAAGAAGTTCCCAGCTGGAATTAACAAAGTAGAATAAAAAAATTAAATTAAATAGTTGACAGGTGGCAGAGTTTTAGGGCAAAATTTACAAGAATCATCTGGTGTATACCAAACTTACTTGAGTTGTTCACATAATACTAAAAAAAAATCTTCACAAAACTTCCAAAGATGATCTATTAATAGTGTGTATAAACTTCATTGACCCGAACTGGCAAAACTGTTTTTGCATGAGGTCTGTCACACATGTTTAGAATCTATTTATAAACCACAGTCTGCAGGAGCTAAAAATAGAAAACGCACAAAATAGTTACAGATAGGATAAAAAAAAAAAGCTAGGGACTGGCCTATGCATGTAAACTTGTGTTTATTAAAATGATTAGATGTGCCACTTCCTTGTTGATGATGCAACTTGGTTCAGTGAAAGATTGATAAGAATGTGCACGTGTACAACATGGCGTCATTCTACTTCCAGATTGTTCACACATTCCTGGGTTTAGGACATTTGGAGGTTATCTTGTTCTAAGCACTGTGGAAAAATCAACACATGTATTACTTAAGCTTTTTTTATTGATGTGTTTTTCTGAACTTAAACATGAAGTCAATATGCAGATCCCAAATACAAAATGTGGTCAATGAAAAATATTCCCCAACACAACAGAAGAGTTTTATTTGTTAGAATAGTTATGACTTTATTTCTCTAAATAAAAACACCATACCATGCAACTGAAGGACAAAACCAAATAAAAAGTGGAGCAAAGATATGATATAAAGCTTTTCTAAAATAGCAAGAAGTTAAAGCTATAATTCTGGTTAATCGCTAATGGAGACAGGCTTTGACACAAGAATACGAAAGTGCTTATAAGATTACTGATTTGTAAATCATTTCAGGTACTAAGACTAGAAAAACATGAACATTGATCCTAATTAAATACTGGCTTGCTTGACAAAAAATTTATGAAAATAAAAGATATGCAAGAGCACTGTTACTGAGAACAAAGTTGTGTTTTTTTCTAAATAGTTGGGTTTTTTCTAAGTTTTACATTTTGTTATGTTTACATGTTTAGTATCAAGTCATACTGCGTTCTTTCAAACTGAAACCAATTACATATAAAAATGTTCTTTAGATCTCTATTTTTTTATGGATATCATGCTTCAGATTTGTTAATAAATGGAAGTTGGTACAAACTCCAAGAGTACTTGTGATTGGATGTTAATATTAGAACCGTAAATGCGTATGTCTCTTTGTGAACTATAGCCTAATGGACCTAAAAAATAGAAAACATGCTTAAAATAGTAACAGACTGTGAAAAAGGGACTGGCCAATCCATGCTGTTTTGTATTTACAATGGAAAGGTGTGCTATTTCCTTGTTGATGATCCAACTCTGTGCAGTGAAAGATTAATTACAGTGCAGGTGTGCAGGTGTAAAACATGGTGACATTCAGCTTTGTAGCTTCCAGCCTGTTTCCACATTAACAGACTTAGAGGGGGTGGCAGCCTGGTGTTTACAGAGGTTGGCTTGGGACTGGAGTACTTGTATGACCTATAAAAAAAATAAAAATAAAGAAAATACAACATACTTGCTTCCCCATAGAAATTGTGAAATAAATGACAAAATGTCAGCTATTCTGACATTCTAGTAGATAACATTTCCCTTAGTGATTTTTAACTAGATTCATACACAACCTCAACACAATTTTGTGAATTTTTCCAACAAGGCAAGAGTAGAGCACATATATCCCTGTTTATCCTAAACACATATTGCAGCTTTACTTTCTAAAACATTCCTGTACTCTAACAAAAGCTGTTTATCTCATCTAGAATAATGATGATT
The DNA here is from genome assembly GCA_037177495.1 of Rhadinocentrus ornatus. Classification (NCBI taxonomy): domain Eukaryota; kingdom Metazoa; phylum Chordata; class Actinopteri; order Atheriniformes; family Melanotaeniidae; genus Rhadinocentrus; species Rhadinocentrus ornatus. The sequence goes on along the minus strand of JBAMHW010000020.1, from coordinate 3,516,457 downwards.
ATATTCAGTCTTTTCTTTGGGTGGCAATCGTGGTAACATACTTCAGGTCAGTTATCAGGTAAGCTGTTGTTCCAAATCTAGATAGCTAATTATTTAATTTACATTTACTCAATAGATTTAGATAAATTCAGTATCAAATCATGTTTCTGTAACCAGAATGTCAACTACTTGAAATAAAAATAACTACTGAAACAATATTGCGAAACAGAGGAAAATTTATTCAGGTTCTGATGGCAGTTTATTATCTTCCCCAGCTACTTATAAATTACTGGATTGGAGTTAGGAAGTCAAAGACAAAAAAAGCAAACCACACTCTGGACATCATTATTTCTAATATCCCAAACACCAAGCTCATGAATTGAAAGAAAACTTGTCACAACTTGATATACAGTCTTACACATGAAATATAAAGGATGGGTTTCTCTGGACCTTATATTAACCAAATGCAAGAAATGGTTAAATGCTGTGTTACAAAATTAACTTATCTAATGTTTGAGCCTTTTCTCAGTTCAGGAACAAAAGAAAAAAGGTTTTTAAATTATAATCGTCTTTAATATGAAAGAGGTGTTTCTTGGGCAACAAGTCCCGAAAGGCCGATAGTTTCTTTTTCAAGCATAAAGGAAAAATGTAACTGCTGGCAAAAAAAAGAAATAAGAAATAGTGTATGTGCACATAGAGTTCTATGAAAACTGGGATTTTGTACCCTGACCCAAATACTCAAGTGAGCCAGAAGAGGAGGACAGAACAGCTGCTGTCACTTTCCCACTACTGGCACAGGCAAGATGGCTGTTCCTCTCCACACTGTCCACTCCACCACTAGCAGGAGAACGTCAGAAAAGCAGCAGGTGGCTTAAGGCTGCAGGGCATACAAAGGAGGCAAATGGCTCACACACGTTTCCTCTGCTGCAGCTACGACAAACTGAGCTCGCTGTTTCTCTCCCACATGTGTGTGTCCCACATGTGTAAGCTAAAAATAGAAAATGTGCTTTATATATTTTTGTGCATGGAAGTTTGTGTTTATTGTGTTGAGCTATGCCATGTTTTTGATAATGTTAGGATGATGAAAGACTGATAACAGTGATGTTGCCTGCAAGTGTAAAACACGGCATCTCTCAATCTTGCAGGTCATTTGGAGGTTAACAAGTGTCTCTAAAGACACAATGCAGAACTTTTCAGATTTTCTCAATGATGTGCTCACTAATGATGGCTAATTCTGCATCCATCTTGTATTCCTACTGGACTCTGAGCTCTCTCCAACCAGTAAAAGACAGTCTTACTGTATCTTTACTCTTGTCTTATCTCTTTCTTTTTCTCTCTTCCTCCTCCGATAATGTCCTCTAGTGTTCCTTTGCTAAATCAGCCATGGTGTGCGTTCCAAATGGTTGGTGTGTTTATATCTGCTTGCTAGCACGTAACACAGTGTGTAAAGCAAAACTTGGCTGCAACATAACGCAACGTGCTGGAAAAAAAAGTTGGGAAGTGCGGTTTCTCGGTCCTAGGATGCTTTTCTAAATAAATGTCACTGTGCCATCAAATGAGTTAGAAACGCAGAGTTTTAAGGTCTGACAGTACATAGTGCCCCTTTAACACAAATAAAAAAGACTATTTTTAATATTTCCTTACATGAACGGACTGTAGTTATTCCAGTTATATCACTACAGTTATCTTTTCTAACAGTCTCAAAGCTAAAGATCACCAACACATTGGGATAAGGTAATAAAGCCCTGGCCCTGCGTTAGCAGTGTATGGAAATTAATTGCTTTAGTGCTCATAACAAGGAATTTAGATTTGATTATTGTGTTTTAAATTATAATTATATCACTGGGCTTACTGAGTTTGCCTAACTAGAAGATTTGCTACAAAACAGAGACAGGACACAAGGAATGATAGGGCAAGGGCAGCTTCACCACTTTATTGTTCCACAAACTCTACAAAACCCTCTCACACAGGCAAAAGTCTGTCTATTCAATGGTAACCCTGAATGACAGTGCCATAATTAGTATGAGAGACTTAATTCAGATACTCAAAGCACATGGTTTAAAATGCACTGAAAAGCAGAGAGTATCGTTCAGAAACAAATACTGTGAGTTCTATTCAAAACATTTACTAGAATTTGCACTGACAGCTCAGGTTTATCCTTTTTTATCTATAGTTTTCCTATATTCTTTTTTATATTGTATAGTAGATTTTATGTAGGTACATATTTTGATTGTTTGTCATTCTTATATATTGTGAAATTTTGTAAGATACTGTAAGAACGAGCCAGTCTTTTGAATGGTTCTTTAAAAGGAACGGCTCCTTAAGATCTGGATCCCTTCAAAGAGCTATAAATCCTATCTCTACTCCAAACACCGTCTCCTCCATGCTGACAATTTACAGGGTTCTTTAGAGAGTTAAAATAGTATTGTCTTCAAACTTTCCTTTGGAAAGAAATCCCCCATTAAGTTTTCAACATTGGTAAGCTACTGTGTTGGTATTGATTTCTTTTGAACTGCAGTATCAATACTGGTTATTGTCTCACAATAAAGAGCAACTTATGGAAAATAACCTAAGATTCATACATAATGCATTGCACTCAACATAACTTCTAACAGTAAGTTTACTTGGATGGAATAAGTTGTTATAAACAATGGATGAATCAAATGAAAGCAATGGCTAACAGTTAGCATACAACACTGGGCTTTAATATTAAATTCATGTTTAAATCCCAGTAAAATAATTCTTAATTCAGCTGGAAATGTTCTGCTTGCATTTATCTTTAGTAGACTGGACTACTGTCCTCACAGGTCTCCCGAAAAAGTCCATCAGACAGCTGGAGTTAGTCCAGAACGCTGCTGCTCGAGTCCTCACTAAGACCAAGAAAGTAGATCATATAACTCCAGTCCTCAGATCTTTACACTGGCTTCTTGTCTATAGAAGAATTGACTTCAAAATCCTGCTGTTAGTTTACAAAGCACTGAATGGTTTGTTATGAACCAACCAGATCCCTCAGGTCATCAGGGTCAGGTCTACTTTCTGTTCCCAGAGTCAGAACTAAACATGGAGAGGCAGCGTTTAGCTTTTATGCTCCTCACTTGTGGAACAAACTCCCAGAAAACTGCAGGTCTGCTGAAACTCTTAGCAGTTTTAAATCAGGATTAAAAACTTTTCTATTTGCTTCCTTTTATCAGAACAACTGTTAATTAACTTTATTTTGTCCTTTTTTTATCTATTTTATTTAGGTGTTTTCGTTTCTGTTTTCATTTATTTTTCTTTAATTTCTTTTAAAGTCTGTTTTTAATGCACTTGTTATTGCTTCCTGCACCCTGCTGTAATGCTGTTAATGTCTTATTATAAAGCACTTTGAATGGTCTTGTACATTAAATGTGCTATATAAATAAATTTGCTGTGCCTTGCCTTGCCTAACCTCCTCTTGACAAAGCAAATTTGTTCAGCACAACACATCAATCACACCATTATTCTGTTTGCTACAATGCTGGACAGGACAAGTTAAAAGAAAGAAGAAAAAAAAATATATATATATATATATTTTTATAGAGCTTATAGAGATTTCTGAATCCTAAGAAGGCTAAAAAGAAAAAACCTCATCTGTTTAAGCCAGAAGTTTAACTAAAAAGCAAATTATTTCACTATAGCCAACTCTATCAGGCAACCAACCATTTATTTTCGCAGACAAGCAGTAAATGATACCCGTGGGACTCGTCCGGTTCCGTTTCTCTCTTACAACCTTTGTGGTGACACTCCAGTGCACAGGGGAAAAGCCTGGGTTGGTGGTTGTTCCAACTCAAACTTCCAGGGAGGCACGAACTGTCGTCACACGCGGTGGTCCGCAGGTTTGGGTCTGAAGGTTCTGTCTGCTTTTTTGTTTTTGTTCGAGACACCACTGGATTAGTGGTGTTAAGAGATAGTGAAATAGTGAAAATTGTTTGCTGAGTCATCGCAAAAAAGATCAAAAAGTCCAGCTTTGAGGAGCCAAAAAAAAAACAAAAAAACTTTATAAACTGGTGCTAAAGCTTGAAAATCTGATTTAACCAGTTATCAAAATTCAGCATGGCAAAGGAGACCATAAACTAAATGGAGTTTAAGTAGTTATAAAGAAAAACAAAAGAAAAGAAGCTGTCTAGGTATAAAAGGCATGTGCAAGGCAAATCTCCATCTATCATCCATGTTAGAAAATGCAGGCTTGAAGCTAGTTACTCCTGATCTCTGAGGAGACTTCCTACACAAAAGACATCAGGCTGGAGGGTTTTGGAAGCAAAGACCCTTCGTAGAACTCTTTTCAGTTCTCATCTTTTCTTCATCTACATCCCATCTGAATCTGAATCCTTTGTCTTAACTTTTTGGAAGTTTTAGGGTGGTTCACGCCCATAAGGAAGTATTCAACCAATGGGCAGCCTCTGTAGGGCTGGGTTGAGATAACCTAAGGGGCTGGTTTACTGTTACCTTTCTGATTTCATTTGTAAAAGTTACAGATTCAAAATTTGTTAATAATCTATATGTTATAAAATATTAAAGACTTAAATGATACACATTATAAACTGGGCATAGCATTGTAAAGAAAAATTATTATCATTCAAACACCAAAAGGTACAGCAAATGTTAATAAAATATTCAACAATAAAAAGAGTAATGGTGAACCAAGTTTCAAATCATGAATGACTCAAACCTTGGTATTGATAATCTGCACATGTAAATACAAACATAAATAATCTAAAAGCTGTAAAACATTTGTTCTTTTTAGTCACATTATGGCAGATTTGTGGGTGTGCAGAAGATTAGTTCAGAAACCTCCCATATCCTGAACGTAATCTGAGAAGTGTACTCCCCAATCCAGGCTGGAGAGCTGATCTGTTTGACCTGTGGAGATCGGATAAAGTCACAAATTCCTGAATGCTTGCTTACACGGCAGAGTTCTCTCTTTCTTGGGAGAATTGTCCTTGTCTGTAAGATAAGGTCCATCAGAGCATTAAGTTAGTAGTGAATTAAACAAATGTCTTGAGGTGTGCAATCTTTCTTTGGCAAAGGCCGGAAAACGCTGCACTGTATACCTGAGAAACTTTTTCTTAGTTAAAAAAAAAAATTTCCCTTTTGTTACTGTAGATGTATTTCATGATTCTTACAGCCGATTGGTTTTTACTCATTCCAGTCTGCATTGTACTTTATTTATCTTGTCTTTTCTCAGGTGAGCTCATAGGAGTGCAGTATCTGTTCCAGCAGATTGGTCAGGCACTGCAGGACATGAACCCTGACTCAGAGGAGACTACCCGGTTGGTTGAGGAGCATGATGTGGTGGTTGATGAGGAAGATTAGGGCGTTTCTGACTTCACATCTGAACCCACAGTGCTGAATTTGGAGGTTCAACCTGCTCCCAGGACCTCCTCCACGCTGGCCTCAGGCATGTCTAATGCTGGAGATACCTCAGATGAAACTGTGGTCATTAACATGTATTTGCTTCTGTATTGTACATACTGTATGTTCACGTATTTTATTTAAAGTAAAGGTTTTAAATAGTCATTTTCTGTTTTCTGTTAAATAATAGTCACAGGCTATTGATGACCAGAATGTGCCTGGATACTTGCATGTGGACAGACTTGGTGAGTACTTGGTTGGGCGTCAACAGCAGACCTCTCAGTCTCAGCAACCTGCAGGCGGGCCAAATTATAGGACTGGCAGAGGCTGCCAGAGTCCCGCTGCATGCACCTGCACTTTGGCCTGACTGCTGTAGGTTGGTGGAGACCTTTTTTATTAGACTTTGTGGTCTACATCCAGCCCCCAAAAGAAAAAGCAAGGGGACAGAGTCAAAGTGGTTTTTAATTATTAGGGACTAACATAAAATCAGGAAGCTGCTTGTTGGTAATGCCTGTGTGATGCAGGGAACAGACATACAGCTTCTGGAGGTCAGGTAACTGGTGTGCTTCACAGATTCCAGTAGCGGAAGGACTACACATGGATGCAAGAGTTCTTGCCTTCTTTTCCTGTGCCTGCGCAGCATGAACATCAGTACCGGCTGCGAGAGAGTACAGCTGGCCAGGCTAAGCAGAGGCAGACACCATCCTTCCAAAAGTAGCTGTAAAAAGATATTTGTTGATGGCACCAGCAACTTTTCCAGCTTCAGCAGCACCAGCAGCCTCAGCACCTGGGATCCCTCACCAGGCCCTCACAAAGGCAGAGCAGCCTGCAGCTCTGTTTTAGGTTGTAACGCCTTGCCTTGTCACCAACAACATGCAACTAAGAGGTCAAACAGGAGGACTGTGCAGGCAAACATCTGCAAGAAATGCTAGGGACAACGTAAAGGCAACAAAACAAACTTCGGAGATCAGAGTGATAAATAAAAGAATAACAAATTTATTCCAGTACTCAAACAAAGATAAACAAAACACAATGGGAACACAATAGATAACAGAATGAGGTCCTATAAAAGAAAAGTAACAAAAACCAGAAATGTCAATAACCAAGTAATCCAACAAAAGGTGTCCTAGTCTTAGGTATACAATTAACTACAATAAATCACTAAACAAACCAACAATCAACCAGATAAATTCTGGCACGGTACAATATGACTCCCTCGTTCTGCTGGGGGACTTCAATGCTCACGAGGGCAATGACAGCGAGACTTGAAGGGGCGTGATTGGAAGGAATGGCTTCCCTGATCTAAATCCGAGTGGTGTTTTGTTGCTGGACTTCTGTGCTCGTCATGGACTGCCCTTAGCTTGGTCCGCATTGCTGGCAGTAAATCAGAATCGTTTCCAGTGCGGGTTTGACTCCGCTAAGGATGCCCTTTGTCACCGATTCTTTTCAGAACTTTTATGGACAGAATTTCTAGGTGCAGCCAAGGTGTTGAGGGGATCCGGTTTGGTGGCCTCAGGATTGGGTCTCTGCTCTTTGCGGAGGATGTGGTTCTGTTAGCTTCATCGGGCCGTGATCTTCAGCTCTCACTGGAGCGATTCGCAGCCGATTGTGAAGCGGCTGGGATGAAAATCAGCACCTCCAAATCCGAGACCATGGTCCTCAGCCGGAAAAGGGTGTATTGCCTTCTCCGGGTCGGCAATGAGGTCCTGCCACAAGTGGAGGAGTTCATGTATAATGGGGTCTCATTCACGAGTGAGGGAAGGATGGAGCGGGAGATCGACAGGCGGATCGGTGCCGTGTCTGTAGTGATGCGGATGCTTCATCCGTCTGTCGTGGTGAAGAAGGAGCTGAGCCAAAAGGCAAAGCTCTCCATTTACCAGTTGATCAACATTCCCACCCTCACCTATGGTCACGAGCTGTGGGTAGTGACCAAAAGAACAAGAACGCAATGCCTCCTGGACGCCTCCCTGGTGAGGTGTTCCGGCCACATCCCACCGGAAAGAGACCTCGGTAAGACCCAGGACACGCTGGACGGAGTACATTTCTCGGCTGGCATGGGAACACCTCCGGATGGGAACACCTCCGGATGAGCTGGTGAATGTGGCCGGGGAGAGGGAGGTCTGGGTTTCCCTGCTTATGCAGCTGCCCCCGCGACCCGACTCCGGATAAGCAGCAGAAAATGGATGGATGGATGGATGGTACAATATGAAAACAATATTAAGTGACTCAAAACGTCTCCTAACGAGAACAACAATCTATTTATCTTAATTAACACTTACAACAAACACCATCCAATTAAAAAAATGTTGTCAAAACAAATAAATGAGTCTTTTTGCCAAAATCAAAATCAATCTGAAGAACTCAGCACAACCAAAGTTCACTTTCTAACGTTTTACAATCAATCATTATTCACAACTCCAGAGCAGTACCACACCTTGGCGAACTGAGTGTCAAGAATACACCCAGCCGCGCTCACAGGTGGTTTCTCCACGTTATTTATGGGCGCGGAGGCTTTCCCGGTTGCCAGTCTGGAAGTATCCGGGACAGCAGGCGACTACTACGGACATTGGAGGGAGGAGATATGGTGTGGATCTGACAGCCAATCGCTGAGTCGCTCCGGCACAGCAGCATTTGCATAAATGGCAACAGGCGAGCAGGACTGGGGCCATAACAGTGCCCTATTTTGCACAGCAGAGACTGGGCATAGCAACATCTGTGGGAGGATCTACTGCCCACAGTCTGCAGCACTTACAAAGAAACAGTGGTTGGAGGAGAGGAGGAAGTTCCAGAAATAAGGAATTTGTAAATAGATGTATTTCGTTTTTTCTTTATTGGTTGTGTTAAGTGTTAAATGTAATAACTTGTGTTGTTTATTTACTTTTAATTATAAAAAAATTTTTATTAAACATTTTAAACCATTTATTGCCGACCTTCCTTACAGCTGCAACTGTACACAGCTAGCACTGCAGCCAGGTGTTCTGTCCATAGGCTTAAGAAGCTCCTCAATAATTCTAAATAGTTACAGTATGATTGTCTTAGTGTTGAATTATTTTTATACTATTAATTTTCTGTGTAAAAGCAACATTTCTCATTGTGAAGAATGACAATAAACAGCCAATAATATTACTAAATAAGTGTAAATTTAAATTATTGTTTAACAGTGTCTATTGAAGACAGTGCCTTTTCAAATTAGAAAAACAAGGTTTGTCATTGTTCCTAATGACATTGTACTTTGTAACATTAAAAAATGACATTCCCCAATCGGTTTATTGCCAGGTTTGAGATTAAAAGGTCTCCAACTCCCACACATGCACCCACTATCAACACCAACTCCCTCTAGTGCTGAGTGAACAACATGTGAGACAGGCAATGAGAGCAGTTAATCCCAGAAAGGCATCTGGACCAGATGGGATCCACAGCAAAGTTCTACAGGCATGTGTCGCCAGCTTGCTGAAGTTTTCACACATATTTTAAACATCTCTCTTGCACTAGCCATGGTACCATCTTGATTAAAATCTGCTACCATCATTCCGGTCCCCAAAAAGGAAAAGTCGGCTACAAAAAATCTAAATGTACTCCTGTGATTAAGAGACTGGTCCTCAACCGCATTAAATCGTGTCTCCCACCTCTATTGACCCATTTCAGTTTGCCTATAGGGCAAACAGATATACAGAAGATGCCATAGTAACTATACTACACACCATCCTGAGCCATCTGGAGCATCCAAAGAGTGCTTTTTGTCGACTTCTGTTCAGCCTTCAATACAATCATCCCGGACATCCTGATCTGTAAACTGCTGGACCTCGGCCCCTCCCCATCTATCTGCTCCTGGATTAAACAGTTCCTGACTGACCGCCCCCAGCGAGTCAAATCTGGCCCTTATTTGTCCTCCTCAGTTACCCTCAGCACTGGCTCCCCACAAGGCTGCATGCTCAGTCCTCTCCTTTACTCGCTTTATACCTATGACTGTTTTCCTGCCCACTCAAGTAATCACATCATTAAATTTGCAGATGACACAACCATCATAGGGCTCATCTCTGGAGGAGATCAGACAGCATATAGGGATGAGATTGTCAATCTGTCGAAGTGGTGTGTGGCAAACAATCTGACCCTTAGCACCTCCAAAACAAAGGAAATGTTATTGGACTTTAGGGAAAAATGTGACGCAGCACCTCTGCCTCTCTGCATCAATGGAGTGGTTGTGGAAAGAGTGCAGTCCTACAAACTCCTTGGAGTCCATATAAGCGAGGACCTCTCCAGGTCACTTAACACCTCTGCCATCACCAAAAGAGCACAGAAAGGCTCCGGCTGCTCAAAAGAAACAGCATGGGGCGGAACCTGCAGGTGGCGTTCTACAGGGCAACGATCAAGAGCATTTTGACTTATTGCATCTCAGTGTGGTATGCAGGCTGCACGGCTACATACAAAAATATGCTTCTGAGAGACATCAAGTCAGCAGAAAAGATTGTTGGCTGTCCCATACCCTCCCTGGGTAATCTGGCTACATTACGCCACCTCAGCAGAGCTCTGAATATTGTTAAGGACCCCTTCCACCCTGGCCACCAACACTTCAAACTATTGCTCTCTGGCAGGCGCTACAGAGCTGCCAAAGCACGGACATCTAGACAGTTTCTACCCCTTTGCCATCAGCCTTCTTAACAAAATCTGACCTATTTATGACCCCCAGCACCTTATTAGTATGTTACTCTTTTAGTTTTGTGTATTGTAAAAAATTTAAGTTCTTTCCAACCACCATTACTTAGATTTTTTTAATCTAAGGGATAAGCAGAATCCACACTGTCAGCCGACTCAGTTCCTTAATGTCCTCAAAGAAAGGTCTTTGTCTCTAAATGTTCTTTTCCTGACAGATGTGCCAAAAACAAATGCAAAACAGCTTTTACTACCTTTTAATTTGCATTTTCCTTTGGTATGAAGACAAACTATTAGTTTGTCTATTAGTTTTGTGTCTCTGTTTTTACTGGGATTTTTAAAAAAAAAATTTTTATTTTTTTTTTATGTATTCGGAGTGCCGAGCAATCTTGTTGCACTTCTGTGTAATGACAATAAAGGATTAATTGATTGATTGATTGATTGATTGATTGATTGATTGATTGATTGATTGATTGATTGATTGATTGATTGATTGAATAGAGCCTAAATGTTACCTTTGAGGCCTGGAGTCATGATCCCCTAAGCAGAACAGCGACTGAAGTCCTAGTCTTTATTGATTACTGTTTTGGATTTTTCACAACAACTTACTCAGATTAGTGAGTCAGTGACTTTTTTGACTCCTCTGAACATATGCCATATTGGTGGGTAAAGTAACAGAAAATCTGAGATCATGGTTGAATCATTTGGAGGATGGCTCTGTAGACTGTCATTTAGTAGTAGACCATTAAATCAGAGTAACCTTGAGCATGGGCCTAGGGTGACAAGACAGCTAACGTGAGATATCATTGTTAGCTGATAGACTAGTTTGTCTTTTTGGTTTAAAAAAATCGGAGAGCCACCATGAGCTCAACCCGTTCTAACTGAAAAATGCGTTTGAGCTGTTCATTTTTTACAGCAGTAGGAAATCAGATTAATTCCTTTTTACTAAGAAAACCAAGGGGAATACCCAGATGGAAACGTACAGGAAGGATTATATATCCCTGCAATCCCCCTGGAGGAACTGCAGAGAGTCACTGGAAAGAAGGGTGAGTGGAGACAGATTTAATTGACTGTAATGATTTTACCAGTGAAGGTTTGCTGACACCAGAAGTCCATATTTTCCCACACGCACTTGTCTTTTGGTTGTGTTTTCCCACAATGCCGTGCACTTAACCCACAATGCACTTTGCTTTGTAGTCTGCTTTTGGTAGTTGGTCAGCTTAAAGTGGACCGAGATTCACAGTTGTAGGCAGAGCGAGTCTGTGGGTGCATTCATACCAGATAGAGTACGCTGGACTCGGTGCGACTGGGGACTCGGTTCACTTGGTAGGAGAAAAATTCTTCTGGACAGGGACTGCATTCATGCAGCACTACTCAAACGAATTTGACTGTTACAGTCTGCACCAAAAATGATTGAAGGAGAATAGGAGACATACAGCAAAGAATATTTATCTTTTGGTTTCTAGCATATAACAACTAAATATTCAGCTACATCAGATCCATATTTAGCTTTTGTCATTATTTTTTATTAATTTCTCACTGGACATTGGTAAAGATCCAACAACAGGTGTCTGGGTCTGCCTCTTGAACATGTAGGCTTTGTTACCTGACCTCAGATAAGCAGAAGAAAATGGATGGATTTTACACTTAAAAAGAGATTTGAACACATTAATCATGGCATTTTTACAGTTCAGTGATAAATGGATTTAGTTAAGTATAACACTTTTCTGTTCATGTTAAAATAAGTTGACTACTAGTTATGTTATATATTGCTCTGTATGCTGCTTAACTGGTTTCAAACTGTTTCTACAAATAAAATTACATGTGACAAATTCTGTAAAATATGCCAAGTTAAAACAACTTTAAATGACTGCTCACAAAAAATGTAAGTTCTTTCCAACCACCATTACTTAGATTTTTTTTAATCTAAGGGATGAGCAGAATCCACACTGTCAGCCAACTCAGTTCATTAATGTCCTCAAAGAAAGGTTCTTTGTCTCTAAATGTTCTTTTCCTGACAGATGTGCCAAAAACAAATGCAAAACAGCTTTTACTACCTTTCAATTTGCATTTTCCTTTGGTATGAAGACAAACAGGTTTGTAAATGTCAGCGTGGATCAAGATATCTGTCTAAACAAGTAGTGTAAAGTTTATCTTTCCTTTCCAACAAGCAATTGCAGGCAATTTTTTTTAATGTGAAGCTTTTAGTCACAGAAATATGATTAACTTTCAAACCGTTGTAAAAACTATTTTCCAGTTTCCTCTTATGATAGTGGTTTTATAATCCAACTCTGAGAGGAAAAATATATTGCCAACCAAGATGAGACTCAAATTAATTTAAGTTGTTTCATCTAAATTACATAAAGCACTTGAAAAAAGAACATATTTTATGATATATTGTAGATTTTGCAATGATATAAGAATATTCCTAGTATACATCAGAGGTGCCAACAGTCATGAAAACAGGAAGTTGAATAATACCCATGTATAATGCAATCCAAATAAACAAGTTTTTAAGTGGGCCATGTATAAAGACGTTTACTAAAAGCACACAAGTGGTTTCCCCAAATAATTTAAAGAATAAAAATGTTTTAGAAAAGCCTGACTTTAATTTGATACAAATGTTGCAGAAGGAACTTAACAAGCTGTTCATGTGAGAAATACTTAAAATTTAAGCAGTTTTGTAAGGAGCATTTAACTAAAATTTTCTCAAACGGATAAAAAGATGACAAATTAACAGACATATGTTTCATTTGTTTAGCTGGATTCTTTATTTTAGGATCCCTTTTTGAGAAAAAACTTGGCAATGTCTTATTCTTCAAAAACATAGATTATACATGTATTAATGGTAAAAGATGCAACAAACAACCTGATGGCATGAGTAAACTAGAATACAACATTAGTAAACAAAAGACAAAGTCAGAACTTTAAAGTATAATAAGACACTAAACCAAGGAACCAAGCCAAAACACAATAAAAACTCAAACAAAATCAAAATCTACAACCATAACAGGGATTAATGACTTGCAACCCCTGGACTCTGAAAGGATAATATCATCTACATAGATAATAAATTACAGTTAGTCTTTGGTCTCGCAACAATAAAAAATAAAATCAGAACAATCCTATAAAGACCCCTGGTATGCTACAGACTTGTTATTTTCATTTTTTATTTAACTTTACGGTTAGGGTTAGCATCTACTTCAAAGACACAATCAAAGACAGACTTACAGTTTATAAACAATCAGTCATTAGGATTATTATATTCAATGGTAGGAAAGTCTAGGTGGCGTAAGGGTTAGAGAAAGATGGGTACACAGGTTTTAGGATGGTATGAAGCTGGCATGTGAAGGAATGCGGTCTGTGTTCAACATGTAGGCAACTGCAGAATCACGTAGTAATACATTGCATGTCAGCATTAAAGGTCCCATATTATGCAAAATTCACTTTCTAAAAGTTTTCTAACAGTCTTCTGCAGGGGTCAGCAACGTTTGTGACATGGAGTGCTGGTTTGAAATTTTCTTCTCGAGTGTGCCATTATCAACTATAACGCCAAGTAAAATTATGACACAAAATATGAAAACATTTCCAAGACAACTGAATTTTATTACATTCAATCATATTTTAAAAGATAATTTTCTGTTATTAGCTCAAAAACTGCTTTTATAAATAGAACAGAATATATCTTTATTGTCTTTGCAACAAGTGCAACAAACTGCTTTACCAGCTGGCAGAAGAGAAAAATAAGATAAGAAAGTTGACCCAGATAATAAATTAGTATTAAAACCGTGGTTGGCTAGTTTTACATCTTTTATTTTAAGGTTGAGAAACATTGTTTTTGGTAAAAGGTCAGTTGGAAAATCTTTGCTAGTCTGAAGGCAGATTTAGGCTTGCGCGGCGTCTGCGTGCAGCCGGCTACAGCGTAGCATAACGCTGGTGAGTTTGCTTTTGCACTTGAGCGTAGGGGGTTCGCGTCGTTTTGGTGTCTGTTGCAGTTTTTCCTCCTAACCTGAAGGTGGCAGCAGGGGTGGTATCAGTCGGTAAACTCACCAGGGCGGAGTTATTTTGATGATTAACTTCAGTTCGGTAGGTATTTTCTGTTTTAAAACAACGATGGCGTCCAGTATGGTTCAGTGTCTTTATTAGTTTGTGGAAGAAAATCAATAAATAAGTCGATTAGCCTCTCATCAACTTGATCCTCTGGTAAATGTTTTTAGAAACGGTGGTTACCACACAGATTCAGCCACAAGATCCAGATATCCAGCAACACGTGATCCCAAAATGACAAGGAAGAACCTTCGTATAACCGTCTGCATAGCAGGGGTGCAGGTCAGGTCTGAAAGAGGTGCGCGTCGAGCCTCTGCAGTGCTACGCCGAGCCTACGTTACGTGGACGCAGACGCCGCGCAAGCATTTAATGTCTGTCAGAGTGCATGTGTCTTAAGGTCAGTGGTTTTACCCAAATTTATCATCCTTAACTTCTGTTACTGTTGTACCTTACAGTAATAAAGTAGTTTAGCACTACCATCTGTCATGGTTGTTGCTGTTAGTTGACTTTTCCAGTAAAACATTTCCAGTAACATGATATAGTAAAATATTGACAGAATAATTCTTTGCTGGCATGAGATACATTGATGTTCACATAACAACCATTTGCTAACATAACATCCAAGGTTGCCAATTGGAATGTAAAATGTGAAAAGCTATTTGCATTCTGCCTTTTGTCAGCCTCCTTATTATCTGTTCTTTTCCATGTATTTTATACAGATTCCTAAATGTATTTTCATGCTTTTGTTAAATGTTAAAACAAGCCAGATACTATAACTGGAAATTGGACCATTAGGACTTGGGGATAAACATTTAGTCTCTTTCCAAAATCTCCAGGCTCTGATCAAATCCAGCTTTTTTAACCACAACACCATCGGCTTAAATGAAAAAGTGTGGCTGTGATGTGAATTTTAGTGCACATCAATTCATGATGATCAGTCAGAGTGAAACTTAGAGGCAACAGTATGTTTCTTAGATGTCTCTAAGTCACTTTACAGCATCTACGAGGTCAGGCTGGCCGGGCTTCATGAGATCTTACCTTATAAATGTGAGCATGCTCACATTTAAAAGGTAAGACCTTGATACATCTTGTTCTCTGTGTTCATGTTTTCTTTCATTGTGACTTTTCTTTTAAACAGTGAAGTAGTGTCCTTCAGCATTAAATACACCCCATACAAACTGAGAGCTAAATTACCTTTCAGAAAATACACACAAAAAATAAATAAATAAATAAAAAAAGATAAAATCACAGTCCAATTTCAACCACTTTACTAAAGTCCTTGCTAAAGAAACATTTAGCAGGGACTTTATCCAGTTTCTGTTTACAGGGATTTACTGTATATCCATTTAAAAATCTCAAGCACAAACACATTTTAGAACATAGAAACACTTAAATACCTATAAAGATAATAAAGTAGTGCCCGCACTAAGGCGCTTTGGCCTGGTCAGCAAGAACTCTGCATGGATTCAGTCAGTCCTGCACGTTCAACACAAAGACGGAAACATGAAAAGGCACAGTGGAGACAGGCAGAGATGGGTGCTGGTAATGTATCAATGTGTGCAGTTGTAGTCATGCTTTATCTTTTAAGTGTTTGTCGCCCGTCAGCCTTTCTCGTTCTCTGTGCCGCTGAATGGCTCGCCAGATCCGGCAGAGGACTCCACCCCTGAGAATGAAGAAGATTGTAACATAACCAAGAAGTCTTTTTGGTTGGTGTCTACAGCTGAGAAAAAAATCACACCTGAACATCACATCACTTGTTACTTAGCAAGAAAGCCTGAGACCTTATGGAGGTGAAAACTTAGCTCGGTTTAACCTCTGTTTTATTCTGAGGTAGAAGCCAAAGATTTGAGGTTACCGAAGGCGTAGACAGCGGAGCTCATCTTTGCTAACGTCATTCAGGATGTCATTCAGTGTGTATTCTTCTGTCACAAACTGGAACACAAAACACACAAACTGTTAGCTTTGAAATACGATTAGCAGTGGTTAAACAGTAAAAAGAGCCTGTACATGAATTTTTAACCTTGTCTATAGTGTCAGCATCTGCACCCTGGTCTTTCAGCCAATCAGTGAGCAGCTTGTCTGGCTCATGCTCCGCTGGGATGTGAAGGATGGAGGGAGGTGAGATGTCTAAGAACAGAAGCAAAAATCTTTAATACCCAAATAATTAAGTAATCAGAAGTTGTTTTTTTTTATTATTATTATTATTATTATTTGTGTGGTGTGAACATGTCTTCCAATTCAGGCAGCTGCAATAGCTGATGTTCTCTACACAATTAGCATGGTCAAAAGCAGTCACAATTTTAGTAAGATTTCAACAAATAACTTTTAAAAGACAAAAATAGCTAACAAATTAACTATCAACTAACTATCAACTATCAGACCAGTGTAACATAAAAAAAATGACATATCACAATGAGGAATCACCTAGTGAACATAATATAAAATAAAAATAATAACTATAAATATATAATGGTATATATATCCTGGCCATGTATCTCTTCTGGTCCGTGGAGAGAAAAAAGGGAAATATTATAACATTATATTACATTAGAACCTAAAGCAGAATTATATTATTAGATAAGTAAATTAAGTTGTTAAAATATTTTCAATAGTCCTTATTTTCAACTACAGACGTACGTGTGCATAAAAGTATCCCTCCATATGAGTAAATATCTCGTTTATTTCATATTACTGATATTCTCAGCTTCACATTTTGGAGGCCGTCACATGAGCTTCCATGCAGGCCACAATGTCCAGTTGTGGGTTTGCATTACGGTAAGCGGTAGGTCAACATTTTAAAAACGTTCCTATTTGTGTTTAGGCCACTAAATATACGTTCATAACCCAGAGTTTTGCATTAATTACGCACATTTTTCCTTTCTTTCTTCCTTTTCTCTCTTTTTTGTAATTGGTCTTTTCTGTCAACGTCAATCGTGGACATGATCTTTTAAGGTGCATAGTGTTTGTCGTTTTAGAAAAAATGTGAAAGAAGGGTAGATCTTCAAAGAAGATTCTTCCAAAGGACATATAGGACTCCTTTTGAAATCCTTAACACCGTTAGTGCTTTTACCAGGTGGTCTGTGTCTGAGTCTGACCAGCTCCAGGTCGAGTGTCCTCTGCTGCAGCGTAGCCTTCAGGACCTGCTGATACTCCTTCTCCTTTTGCAGCAATTCCTCCAGCATCCTGCACCAACAGCAACATCTGTTACGGTGACCGTTAGAGATCCCACAACAACAGCAACAACTGTAAAAGACTCCACAGATATACAACACACAAGCTTTGTAATCAGCTTCCTCTCAAAGAGTTTGAAATGACACACTGCAACCACACCACATTAAACAACCACCTTAAAATGACAAAAGGCTTGTTAAGGACTAAAAAGAGTACAATCGGCTCCACTCTGACAGCTACGATCTTAACAATTTTAGATCTGGAACCAATTATTCCATTTTTAAGCATAATAAAAACAAAAAAAGAAGCTTGTCTTTAAATCCATTTATTGATTTTATGAAAGAAAGCTGTATTTTTGTGGACAATCAGTCTGGGTTTAGGGCAAACCACAGTATGGAGACATAACCAGACAAAGATGGAAACTATATTAGGACTAACCTAGACAAGAAAGAAATGCCCTTGATACTGTGGACCATGGTGTACTTTTAAATAGACTTCATAAGCTGGCCTGTCTGGTAGGTTGGATGGACAAAGTAGTGTAGTTATGATGTGTTTTTTTTTTAAATCATCAATTTTATTCTTTGCCGTTTCTACCTGTTATGTTTTTTTTAAAGATGGAAAGCACTTTGAGTTACAAATCTTATGTATATCATACAATATCAGTATCAGTATGTTTTAGAGATGAAGTTTGATTGAAAAGCAAGATGTGGTTGTTACATCCCACTACAGGGGTATGCGAAAGCGTAACAAAAAAGAAGAACTGTGGACAGATGTTATTAAAGGGAGCAAGCAGTTTTAGTGTTGTAACAGGAATCAGATAGCAAACAACTGGTGGTAATAATAAGTGCTGGGGTTAGCGAAGCTGCTTAAAGCAAAAACAAAATAAAATCGCTAAGGTCAAAATACAGCCAGTTAAAAAAAAACAACTAAGACTAAGCAAAAAATGTGAACTAAAACTGGCTTACTAAGTCTGTTTAACAAAAGGTGAAGCATCTCCAATAGCTAAAAATAAACTCTCTATATGTATATATAATTCTGATTAAATTGAACTAGCCCAACACATTCTACTAGTATCTATTCTTTATAAAGAAAAATCCAAAAGATCACTAACCAAAACAAGACAACTTAAAGAGAAGCCAAACGGGCTTTACATTTTATCTACTAATAAAGAAAACAAGACTGCTGGGCTATAAACAATCCAAAGTCAAAACAAAACCAAACAATCCTAACACGATAAGATTACTCTTCTCTACAAATTACCACCAGCTAAGCACACGATCACCACCTTTCCACAAGCCAGGGGCCAACTGTCTGTGCCCAACATTTGAATTTGAAAAACATGAAAAAAACATCTAAGCATATTTTTGTAGTAGGTTGTGGTCTCTTGGTCTAAAGCTTTTTTTTTAAATTCAGATATCAAATTGCAGCTTTCTGCAGCTAATGGCATTAAAGTGTAACTACCAAAAACTGTATATAAAAGATGGGCGGAGCCTCCGTGACGTCACCCATAGGTTTCAGAAGAGCAAAAGCAAAGCTCGTTGGGCAGTTTCTACCATCGCTATATTGGCAGTGTCACGCCTGCCGTAGCTCCCGGAAAATCCAAAAATGAGCAAAGTGGTGGAGCTGAGAGGGGGGCTGTGATCATAGGGGTGGATGATTGACGTCTATCAAACTCCGAGCTGCCTGTAGCTAAGAGCTAAGTAAGCCAACTCAGATCTAACGTGAGCTAATGAGCTAACGGAGGTAGGTGGGCTAAACCTAAGGCGCACTGTTAGCCGACTAAAAACAGCAGTTATGCTACACTCCCTTCTTGCCGCGGATATTAGATACATGTCAATCAAAAGGACACGCCCCTAATTATACCTTATTTCAAGATTAAATAACATCCAAACGGCTGAGTTTGAAAAAAATTCACCCCCCTCACAGTTGTCGTTAAGGTCAACTCAACCTATTAATCCTAAAATGTTTTTTTGTACCAGGCTTTAAACATGTTTATTTCTGCTGTGAAGTTGGTCTTTTTAACATTGGAGTCTATGGGGATTGACTCTGTTTTGGAGCCAGCCCCTAGCATTTGAGGGGTGAACTGCAATTTTTTTACACTTTCGCATAGGCTGCACATTTTACCACCAGAGGTTGCCGCTTGGCGAGGACCCATCTATCTGCTGGAGGGAGGGGCTGTGGGGTTTTTCTAATTTTCTCATGACGTAGATAACTTCTCAATGTCATGAAAAACATTACCTGGTTTAACACTATAGAGGGCGTTATGAGCTATTTTTACCCACAAAATCCCGTTTTTAAAATAAACAAAAAAAATATATAATTTTATTAACAGTAAATGTGGTTTTCATCACAATTAAGTAAAACTGTTTACAGCTCAAAAAGCACATTTTTGGGTGCACTACTCCTTTAACTTGCCTGTTTTTTTAATTAAAAGAGAAACTAACATTACCATTGCAAGTTATTAGAGTATATATTTTTGCTCGGCATATCTTTGGTATTTAAAAGAACTTCCTTGTTGGAAAATTTGTCTGTTTTGTCCTGTCATGAAGCGCAAACTCAAAGCGTTTTCACACAAGTCTGGAGAATCAGGTCTAGACAATCTCCAGAATCTCCAATCTCCAGAATCTCACACATGTATAAAACAACAGGAGACTGTCACAGTGTGAGACAAGTGGTCCAAACTAAAAACAGTCCGGGTAGAGTACACATGTGGCACAATGTGATGCTGCAGAAATGGAACCGCTTTGCTTCGAGTGTATTGAGGATAGAGGATGAGGTCACAGACTTTTCCCTGAGGTTTTTCCACTGATATGGATATTATTAAGGATTGGGAATTCACACAGTTTTAATGAAAAAGGGTTTAGAAATAAAAGACAAGCAGATAGAAGCATCATCACCCACATTGTGGTACATTGTAAAATTCTTATATTTATTACCAGCAATTTTTCTTAGTCTCTGATGGATTAGAAATCACCGATAGTTTGTCTTTGGAAAAATCTCAACAGATTTGAAGAGTTGTGTTCTCGCGTAAAGATCATTTGTGAAATGGAAATTTCAAGGCTGCTGTACATTATGTGAACAGTCTAAAACAGCTTTTATTAAGTCTACTTAAAAGTTTTATTGCAAGAACAAATGTTCCTCCCTGTCCATTCTGGACAGGGCCAGTTTCCCTGGACCAAGACTCTAAGGACTATATGGTCAAGCTGGAAGGTCAAACATTTACCTAACATGTTTTTATTGTGAAGCACACTTCCTTAATCTTAACAGTAAGCATGATAAGTTTAAGGCAAAATGACACGGGAATAATTAAAATGACAGATTATATTACTTTGTTTATGTTGGCAGCCTAAAAACTGAAGAAAGAAGGAGCCAAAGTTCTGTCAGTCAGCTCATAACTTCCTGTTTTCCGATGTCTTAAAATGAATCTGTAAGTTTATATGAAAATAATTGAGTACAGTGACACACCGCCCCAAGATATGCTTTATTACCTCTGCCAGACTGTTACGTTTTCAGCGGCATCTGTCTGTTAACAACTTAACTCATAAAGTAATTAACTGTTTTTGATCAAATTTTCAATAAATCTCTAAAATGGAACAAGTTACAATTGATTATATTTTGGGGATGATCCGGATCCAGGAATGTTTTTTAAAACTACAAACATTCTAATACTCGCTAAAACTGCCAGAGGGGGTCCTTTTGACACTTTGCTGGATCCAGGAATGTTTTTAAGTATTCTTTACTATTGAGAGATAAGTTTACATCCATTACAGCTACTACAGTCATTGGCAAACAAATAAAAAAATTCAAGATGACATCATGGTAAATGTTATTATTTGACAGTGTTTGACCCAGATCATGTTGATATTTTTGCACTGGTGATACAGAAGGTTCAAAATACAGTGGGCACTGGGTGGGCTGTTGGACCTTTTGGGGTTTTTCTCATGGGAGTGACCCTATGGCTTGGTGGAGTTCTGCGCTCTCTGGGTGCTTCTTGTTATAAAAATAGTATTAATGTGTTAAGTATCTAGGATGAGGAACTCCATGCTTGGGTAACTTAAAGCAAATTTCTAAAAAGAGAAAGAGAAGTTCAACTAAAAAAGAAATTTTGTTGTAACTGAAAGACAATAAGTTAACGCTAAATACTTGGACACAAGAAAGCAGGAAACTGTAAACAGCTACTAATTGTAAGTGTGGTTGCAATTTATAAAAGAAGAGTTAAAATAACTAATAAAAGACATCTAGAAGTAATCCATCTTACTTTAGTTGCTCTATAAGTTAGCAATCATCTACTCAGTTTCCCACATGAGAATTGGGAACACAATCATTTTTATGTCCTTACAGCAGAACACTGAAGTGGAAACATCTATGTCAACAAAAGTGATGCTGTAGCCCGAAACCTTATATTTCCTCATCATATTCCTCTGTTGCACACACAGTGCTGGCACTGTCCACCCATACGGTCCTTCCAACCCACCATGAACAGCTTTCCATCCTCTCGGCGTTAATACAAACTCCGCAGTTTTTTCAATAACTCGTGTTATTTTTAAGTTCTGTGCTTATTTTTAAGGGCTCTGCTCAAAAATAGCATATTCAGTGATGTGAGTATATCTCTGCAACCACGAGGTCTATTTGCATACTTCTAAAGTCATAGTAAATGGAACACATGGGATTTGTTAAGATGTGTAAATACCAATATATGTGTTATAAGTGAATAAAAAATTTAAATGGCACATCACACCCCATCATGGTAAAATGTCCCTGCTGATGATGTGATTACATCTGTTATCTCTTAGTTGTTGTGACTTGTTTTTAAGTCACATTTGTGCTTGCTAATCCAAAAGCATGTCATGGAAATAAAAATAATTGACAGTTTTTTCAAGTTATTTCCGCAGAGAAATGTTATCAGCTTTGCAGAATTTGAATAAGAAACACTCGGACTCCATGAAAGAGCTACACAAAGAGTAACCACAGAAACTATAATAGTTAGTTGATTAACATTTAAACAAAAGGGATAAAAGTAAGATGGATTACGTGATCCTCCATCATGAAAAAAAGTTTTTATCCAGGTTAAATCTTGAACAACTGGCCCCTGAGGAGCATCTGCAATGTGTTGGACAAAAAAACCAGAGAGCCGCACAGATATACAGGTAGAAGGCTGTAAAAATAACGGGCTAAGGTGGCATTAGATTAACTCGATTATACCTTGGATACCTTTCTTAAATTTTAATAAAACTATAGATTATTCACACTCAGCTCTTAGTCTTCTTTGGAGCCTATGAGCAGAGTCATAACATGGACTTAACCTACTTAAGAAAAGTGTTTCCTTCTCTGATGAACTCAGGATCATCTCACTGCCATGTTTTTTTTTTATGTTGTTGTTTTTACAGTGCATATTAATATTGTATTTTACATAATTTGATGATTGATTATTTAAAATTTCTGCAACTGGTATGTCTTTTTGCTTTAACATAGTAAAGTCTCAAATATGAAAGTAGGTTATAACTTCATCAAGTTGTCATTAGGAAACTATGACATCAGTCTGTTGGTATTTTTGTTCCTTAGAATTTAAACCGCAGAAGATGCTTGTCTAAAGGGGTCATTTTGTCTATGAATTTTCTAATAATCTTGTTTTAATTTTTTTCCTTTTTTAATATTTGGCAGATAAAATATTTCTCTTTGATTTTCATAGATTTCACATGCTAATCCCCTACGCATTGTAAAAGAATGGTTTGGGTAATGATGGTTGAAAAGTATACAGGTTAAGCAAGATCTTGCTGAGTAACATGACTTTGATCTCTGCTTTTAGTTCATACCTGTCCGTGAGTTTTAGGTATGGGAGGAATCTCAACCACAGATTCCATTCAGATGATGTAAGAAAACCTGTCCCAGTTTGCCATTATCTGTACCGCTTATGCCATTACAGGTCGCGGGGTAAGCTGGAGCCTATCCCAGCATTGTTTCAGGTGAGAGGCAGGGTACACTCTGGACAGGTCACCAGTCCATCGCAGGGTCAACATAGATAAAGACAAACAGCCATTCATGCACACACTCATTCCTAGGGAGAATTTAGAGTCACCAATTAACCTAACATGCATGTCTTTGGATGGTGGGAGGAAGCTGGGGAACCCGGAGAGAACCCACGCATACACGGGGAGAACATGCAAACTCTACACAGAAAGGCCACCAGCCCCCACATTCGAACCTCCCCCAGCTGAGGCTCGAATCAGCGACCTTCTTGCTGTGACGCTGCGGTGCTAACCACCACACCACCGTCACAACTGTCCCAGTTTTTACATCTTAATCACTGACAGAGAACATCTGCAGTGGATGCGTGATTGGTTTTTACCTGTTGGTTTCCTGTTTGAGACGCCCCAGCTGGACTCCCAGATTATGATGTGATCGCTGATGTTCCTGCGAGTGGGGGGTGTTCAGCACGCTGACAACAGAGCGGGCATGGTCAGCTGATGTCCCCGGGTCCTCTGAGTTTGAAGCTACAACAGGGCCAAACTCTGCTTCCTCTTCATCGACCTCATCATCCTTCTCTGCCCCCTCACACTCCGACGCTGGTCCAAAATGGGTTTGCAGCTCTGGAGATCAAACACATTGTCCTTAATTTAAATTAAATAAATATTTGACTGACTATTTAAGTTATGCCAAAACATCTTGTTCCAGCCATCTGTGTAGCCTACCTGGTATGAGGATGGTGATAGCAGCCTGTACAGCCCGGCGGATGATGTTGTCCATAGCAAACATCCAGTGGGGTTTAATGTGATGATTCCTCAGGACCTTGTTCACCTTAGAACACAAGAATACACACTTGAATATTTTTAGTTTTAAACTGACTCAAAGTATGTACTTTTTGTCGTTTTAAATCTATTTTCTGCAGAGTTGAGCTGATCCAAAAGATTTAAAGTCCCTTTTTAAATGCAATTTAACCTTCTACAGCTTTCTAAAGGGAATAATCACAGTTTTAACATCCCCACGTTTTACCCTTCCTTCAAGGGACTGCACAGAGTGATTTTCAGGACTTTCCATTGATAAGCTGAAGAATTTCACACATCAGCCAAAAACAAGAGGAAATGAAGAAAGCTGTCTGTAGAATAAATAAAGCTTTTCTATCATGTCATGTTGAAATCAAAATGACCCCCCCTTACCCAAACATATCCAAACACACACTTACTTACACACATTTCTTTATGTTCTTTGTTTAGTCTTTTAGTTACATTTGGAGTCTATTTTATATGTTTAAAAGATAGATTTTTTTTTCATTAATACTGACTAATCTTGACTGACTAATTGTCAGGGAATTTTTGCTTCTGCCTGATCTGAATCATGTAGTGTGAATTCTGTCAAATTAAACCAGCATGTGAATGTTTTTCATTGTGTATTTGTGCAGACCGAGTCCTGGAAGCCAAACAGCACCAGCTGGATCTGGTTGATGGAGGTGGAGTCGAAGTCGAGGTCCAGTTTGAGCTTGGAGATAGTGGCCGCCATGATACGCCTCTCCGGAGAATGGATGAAGTCCCGAAGGATGCAGATGATCTGCTTGATGTGTTCCACAGACAGCTGGAGCTCCTCACTGCCCTGTTCACACACACACAGAGTTATCTACTGATTGAGCTGAAACTGTAATCATTACAGTCCCAATGTGAAGCCAGGATTCAAATAACTGAGTGGGGTCTAGTATCATGTAATGTTCTGTCAGGAAGCAAGTTGCAAAATATAATCGAGTAGTGATGGAAGTATTTTAAAGAGCTTCAACACCTCCTACTGGTTATATAAGAAATTGTGGGCTTGTTTTCCTACACTCTAGTGTAATATGCTGCTATTGTTTCCAACTTCATAGTCTTTTAGTTTTCATTAGATACAAAATTCCCCTTAAACATAGATTATATTTCTTTTTTAAATTCTCATGGTTAGGGTATCAAATTTTGAACTCTTACTTTTTTATTTGAAAAATTGCTAAAAACATTACCAATTTATTAGCATACAGGTGCTCATCATGAAATGAGAATATCATGAAAAAGTTTACATTTCAAATGTTTATTTCTTTTAATTTTGATGGTGATAACTGACAACTAATAAAAATCCCAAATGCACTATACCAGATAATTAGAATATTAAGACCGATCCAAAAAAAAATTATTTTTAGAAATGTTGGCCAACTAAAAAGTATGAACATGAAAAGTATAAGCATGTACATCACTTAATACTTAGTTGGGGCTCCTTTTGCCTGAATCTCTGCAGCCATGCGGGGTGGCATGGAGTCCATCAGTCTGTGGCACTGCTCAGGTGTTATGAGAGCCCAGGTTGCTCTGATAGTAGCCATCAGCTCTTTTGCATTGTTGGGTCTGGTGTATCGCATCTTCCTCTTCACAAAACCCCATAGATTTTCTACTAGGTTAAGGTCAGGCAAGTTTGCTGGCCAATTAAGAACAGGGATACCATGGTCCTTAAACCAGGTCCTCGTAGCTTTGGCACTGTGTGCAGGTGCCAAGTCCTGTTGAAAAATTAAATCTGTATCTCCATAAAGTTGGTCAGCGGCAGGAAGCATGAAGTTCTCCTGGTAGACGGCTGCATTGACCGTGGACGGAAGGAAACACAATGGACCAACACCAGCGGATGACATGGCAACCCAAACCATCACTGACTGTATAAATTTTACACTTGACTTCAAGCAACATGGATTCTGTGCCTCTCCTCTCTTCCTCCAGACTCTGGAACCTTGATTTCCAAAGGACCTGCAACATTTCCTTCCATCAGAGAACGTTGGACAAATCAACAGCAGTCCCGTCCTTTTTGTGTTGAGCCCACATGAGACGCTTCGGACACTGTTACTTGTTCCACAGTGGCTTGCATACGTCTGTGCACGGTGGTTCCTGAAGCACTGACTCCAGCTGCAGTCCACTATTTGTGATTCTCCTCCACATTTTTTAATGGGTTTCGCTTCACCTTTCTCTCCAGGGTGCGGTTATCCCTATTACTTGTACCCTTTTTTCTACCACATCTTTTCCTTTCTTTTGCCTCTCTATTAAGGTGCTTTGACACAGAGCTCTGTAACCAGCCAGCCACTTTAGCAATGACCTTTTGTGTCTTGCCCTTCTTGTGCAAGGTGTCAATGGTCGTCTTTTGTAAAACTGTCAGGTCAGCAGTCTTCCTCATGATTGTAACCAACAGAACTAGACTGAGAGACCATTTAAAGGCCTTTGCAGGTGTTTTGAGTTAATTAGCTGATTAGAGTGTGGCACCAGGTGTCTTCAATATAGAAACTTTTCACAATATTCAAATTTTTGAGATATTCAATTTGGGGTTTTCATTTGTTCTCAGTTATAATCATCAATTATCACTGTGCCTCCCGGTCAACAGTGAGTTCTCCTATGGTTGTAGTGGTCCTTTAAAAGGTGGTGTAAAAGTGAATCCCATGGTGTGCAGTGTACCAGTGGTTGTGCAAAAAGTACTGTTTGTTGTGCCTCTTTTAGGGTGTAGGACCCTTTGTCTTTGTTTGCAGTGTGGGTGTGCAGGATTGTGAAGTAGCTGCCTAGCCTGCTGGAGTGCCCTTTCTGGTCTGATGTCCCAGACACCCTGAATTAGCCATTTATTAATTCTAATAAAGATTTTTACTTTCATTTTCAGTATTTTTAACCTGTCTGTGGTGGGTGCTCTTTTGGGTTGCTCTGATACCGGACCAGACCGGATTAATAAAGGTGGTGGCAGTTGAATACTCTCAATAACGAAAATTATTGCAACAGCATGACGTCATCACAACAAAATGCCTCCATTAAAGTATAACCAGAACGCGACTCAGAAACAAAGGAGGAGAATGGCGGTCCAACAGTTTGTAAACTTTCTTCTTGAAGCTTTGTAATGCCATTTTAAACAGAAATTTAATCCACAAAAACAAAATCTATTGCTCTAAACAAGGAGCTGCACGTGAAGTGACTTTTTCTTTCAACCAATCAACAGACTGCTGTGCGTCAAGCTCCACCCTTTTGGGTCTGATCACTTAGATTGGTAGCCCAACGGAAGGGTACCAAAAAAGTAAGATGTGACGGGTCGGATATCAAGGTACCCTTCCCAGTTTTTGTGTGTGGAAATGCAAAACACTTCTCCCCTACCTGCCATGTTAGAGTGGTTAATAGTATCAAAATAGACTGTGCCAGAAGGTGGCAGTATAGGCTGCATTGTTGGGGACTGTAATATGGTTTAAAAAATGTCCTAACTGGAAATAAAAAAAATAATAACACTTTGTCTTTATATAGGTGCTCCCAATAATTGCTTTGTTTTCTTACAAGGTTTCTCTACAAGTGTAGCAGCTGGTTTTTCTGTTTTGGTTGTACAGTTTTTGTGGTTGCCGTTTGTATCTCTGTCTCCTTTTTTTTTTTTCTCACACTCTCCTTCCATCACACCGTTTCTTCCCTTGTTTCCCCTTGTCAGGTCCAGCATTAAAATGTCTAGCTGTCTAGTCTCGCTTTGTTCTGATTTGTTCAGCACAACAAGGCAACCAGACCATCTTTCTGCTGTCATTCTTCTAGACAAGTTAAAAAAACAAGTGTTTGAGTCCCCCACATTTCATGTGTAAAAGGACTTGTGTTCCCACAATTTGAGAAATACAAGTTAACACACACACACACACACACCTGGATGTGGTTTTCTTTGAGGTTGGAGATAACCTTTTCCTGGTCATCATTGAGGACCTTGTACAGAATAGCCCGTCTCTCGCTGTCCTTCTTCAACAGGAACAGACCGCTGTCCCTGTCTTCAGGTGAAGCAGGGGCACTGCGGTCCTCGGACACAGAACTCTCATCTGGAACACTGCAACACACAAACACGCACGCACTGTGACTTCATAGCTACATAAAACAAGAATTACACAAATGATTTACAACAGTGTGACACGCCACTCAGTTTATTTACAGATGCAAGCCTCTCCTGGCTACTGTGTGTGTCCAGGGAAGTGCATGAGTCAACCTAGCAGGACGTGCACGGATGTATGCACGCACATGTATCTGTGTGCAACCAAGGATGTGTGTGTGCACATCCACCAGTTGAAGATCACAACATTATCCAGCCTCATTATATCGCTGTTGTAAAAGGCAGCAGAGAACAAACAGGCCACCTGCCACCAAAAAGCACTCATTCACTTACACACATTCACTCACATCTTCACATATTTTTTTGTGTTTTGTTTTCACACTGAGAAAATGCATTACTCAATTTCTGATTATATTCAAATAAATTGGTGGATTTTATTAGAACAATAACTTGTGAACTTTAGCTCTGTTTGTGATTGACAACCTCTACATTTCTCACCTCAGGTAACTGGAGTTGGGGGGTTTAAGGAGGTTTTCTGAGCCACAGCGTTTCTTCTTCTGGAAGAAAACGTCATGTTTAGAGTCGCAGTCTGGACTCACAGAGCCGTGTTCACTGCTGCTGCTACCGGCAGCCTCGCCCTGCAGCTGCACTGGCATGGAGACGTTTTGGATGTAGTCTGTCAACACAAACATAAAGGAAAGACACATGAGCACATGTTCACCCCTGCTACTTTAACTCAACTTTGATCTGTTTATATTTTTATTAAATTCTGTTCAGTGTTGTGTAATTGTAAAATGTAAAAATGCTATTCTATACTACTTCCTGCAGACCTCATCTAAAATATGTCACTTAAGTAAAATCCTTTATTAAGCTGCTCTCATTTACATATTTGCATCAGAAATTGTGACCTGTTAAAATAGTGTCCAGTCACAGTGACATTTTCAGACTGTCACTCGGCTTTAATAAAATCCTGATTTTCACTATTTAAAATGATTTAAAACACAACATATTTGTGATGGATTTGTCTATACTTATACATACTATATATTGATCTCCCACCAAGAAATGTATATTTACATACTTCTGTGAATAACTCTGTTGCCGTGCCATGCAAGCATACTGGAACATGGTTGGTGGACTAGTTAAATGGCCAAGCAGCTATAACCATAGCTCAGTTAAACTTCAGTTGTTATTAGTACTGATGTGCAGGTCACCCCTAATACACCGTCATGTTCAGGAAACATGAGCTGCTGACCTCATGACAAACTCTCAGTACTTTCAAATTCTTGCCATGCCACAACCTGCTCTGAAGCGCCTGATGTTTCCCTCACTTAAATCACAGAAACCTTAATTTAACCACAAGCACAAAGATCACTAAAGAGCCACGTGAATAAGAGCAATATCAGCTTAAACTGTGTTTATGTAACCTGATGGTTTGAAGGCGATCTTGCTCTTTTTGCCCTTAGTGTTGTGCCTGAGGAATAGGTCTCTGAGCAGGTCCGAGGCAATGGCTCTCTTGTGTGGGTCGGGCTCAAAGCATCGTAGGATGAAAGACTTGGCCTCCAGCGACAAAGACTCAGGGATCTCCGGGTGGATTTTAAACATGCCCACCTGCAACATAAAACCATTGAAATTTCCTCACAGACAGTGTGGATATAAAAACTATCGATTCAAGGTTTTACATAGTAAACAAACAAACAAAAAGAAAATGTAATGAATCAACAGCTTCATAAAAAAGTCTACCTTGAACATGGCAGCTTGGGGCTCTCCCAGCTCATGAAATGGAGGTTTCCCAGTCGCCATTTCTATGATGGTGCATCCCAGAGACCAGATGTCAGCTGGGGCCCCGTAGCCTCGAGGGCCCTTATCAATGATTTCTGGAGCCATGTACTGCAGTGTGCCTTTGAGCAAAGAGGCAAATTAAACTTCATAAATAGGAGACACATGCAAAACAAGTTACCGATTTATTATATCAGTGGTTCCCAAACTTTATCTTTAGGTCCCCTTTTTATCGACAACAATGCTGTCAAGCCGTCTTTCCCCCATGCCAGCATATTCCCAATAGGCTTCATACTGTCAAATGGTGGTATTTCGTTCATAGGGACTGTCATGAGTATTGAAGATTGTGTCCACATTTACTTTGCAGTTATTTATGTTGCAGTTTATGAAAAGTTGGGCCTGAGTTTCCGCTAATTTTGGCATAATGACAAATTTATTGTAATTATTGTTTAGAGAAATTAACTTGATGGGAGATTAGCAGTGTTTCATTTATATGACAGAGTTTTAAACCTATAAGAAATATAATGAGCGATATAGATTCTATTTATATAACGAGCAGTTTTAGGCTAAAAGGTACTTGTCTGTCATTTTGTAGCAACAATCCATCCTCAGAAATTCTTGAATCAGGTCATCATCAAAAAGTTGGAAGTATGAAGCCATTTCATGACGCTGGATGATAGTGGTTGAGGACATGGACACACTGTGGTCTCTCTTTATAACTAGCTATAACCATTACTCGACCACTATCTGGTCATGCCCAGGGCAAGACATGCCTCATATTTTTCTTGTCTTTTCTTTGGTAGTTAAAATCTCTGTTTTTGATCATCATCCTTTATCCATGGTACCTCAAAAATTTGTCCATATTTTGCTAGCAGTACAAAAACTATGTTTTAATTAGCCCTGCTGTGCACCCCACCCCCCGTCATAACCCTGGGCCCGCCCCTAATTTGGAAACATCTGCTTTAAATGATAATATGGTATCAAAATATGTCTTTATCTAAATCTTTGTTATAAACCCAGGTTTTTATTTTATTATATTTTATCCCATGAACTTGTACACAAAGTATAAATGACATAAATTTGGCTATAAAGCTCATTTAAATAAATGAAAAATGGCTAAAGTTACAAAAAGCGACAACAAAAGGATTAACTTCCATCACGCTATCTCATGTGCATTCTCTGCTGCCAGAACTTCAGAGCAGATTTACGGCTGGAGCTATAAAAATTGAGTGAGAGCTCAGTGGGACAAGCAGCAGTGTAGAAACAGATAAGCAGATACACACACACCTGCTAATGAAAGGTAAACACACCTCTGCCTCTGCTTGATTAGATAATCTAATTACACACCTCTGTGGCTGCAGGAGGAGGCCAGATGGACAATGAATGTGCATGTCTGCGTACGCTGGTGTGTTGGAGTGTTTCCATAGAGGCTGATAGTGGCTCTTGACATTTTGAGGGTCATTTGATATTTGCACTCACAGTCTAAGACTGCAACTGGTTGAAATCTGTTTAGTTGGTCTGTGTACAAATTTTTCTTATAAACAAAAAAATTAGGAAACACAAAAACTGTTTGTTTTTACCATTTTTGTTTTCCTGAACTAAAATAAAGTTGGATAACTTATCATTTTTCCACTTCTCTGCCTGTAGTCGCAGATACTGACCAGTTGGACTGATGGTTTTTCATTTAATTTCTTTGCAACTGTTTGAAGCAGACTGTCACCAGGTTTTTGGTTGGAAAACTATGTATGTACATCAACTGTGGGTGCTCTCTGGTCTCTAGCCTGACTATTTAATTCTATTATATGAAGTTTCGGTGTCAGCATTAGAGCTGAATGTTCATTGTAAATTCTAATTTGAATTCAGGCTTATCAAGACAATGTTAAGATTATTAAATGCAGCTCTTCTGGATATAGTAACATTTATGGGTGCGCACTGAGCCTAGATAGACTAATCTATATTAATTTCTAAATTTGCATGATTACCACTTCTACCAACCTTCCTCTTTATGGCAGAAACCTTGTACTTTTTAAAAATCAGAGCATCTTCTATTGCTTTTTAGCAGTGCTGCAAAGACAAAAAGGATTGTTTGTATATCTATTTTGTCATTTGTGACTGCCAAATAAGAAAAAAATTAGCCTGCATGGATTTTCTTTCAGCTCAGTATCAGTATAATATCAGTATAATTTTTATTTAGAAACAATGTGACACTTTCAGTGTAGTTATAATGGTAGGCATCTCGTTAGATTTAATCATTCTGATGCTGATGTCTGTTTGATCATCAGGAGCAGGATCTGTAAAAAGATTTTATCTGAAACTCTGAACAGAAACGGCTTCAGAGCAGATTATTTGTTCCGCATCAGTTACCATGGTGATTAGCAGGTTAAAATAGAGCGAACTTCACAACATCAGAGACTGAATTTCAGTTTGTTAAGCGGCTGATCTCTGACATCCCTCTGTACTCTGGGGCATGTGATAAATCACACAGAAAGGTTAAATAATGTAATATATTGGAGGTATGCAGTCGACTCAACACATGTTAAAGGGAAGTAACGTCCACAGATGCTGTAAATTGTTTGTTAACCATAAACTACCAGCCACACTACTCTGTATCTACAGCTACAGGGGGGAAATTGATCATTCCCTCACACAACAAACCATTCTTCCTTTTTGTTAATGTATATGTGAAACAAAGTATGGAAATAATGCAATATGTAGATATTTTCATGATTATTATATAGGTTTAACACACAGAGCAGTAAAAACTTCTGGGTCACGTAACTTGTCCCAAATGTAAACATGAAATCCCATCGTTCCACAAATTGTAAAAAAATAAAATATAAAATAAAATAAAATACAACAGTTTGTTTATCCAATTATTATTTTTGGTCTGAAGAAAAAAATGGAAAAACAAGTTGTTGCTTTTTTCTCATTTAATTTTTAAGAGAAAAGCTGACTGCCTGAAAATACAGACTATCATCGTCAATCTATCTTTAATTTTAGCCGATTTAGTTGTTTTTTTCTTTAAGTGACAAAAGACTTTTGTCTTGACCTTTTCATTTATTAATTACAATTTATATGGATTTTTAAGAAATGTTCTCAACATGACAAAAATCAGACTAACTTCACATCAGTGTTGGGGTAGTTACTTTAAAAAAAGAAATTGATTACTAGTTACTCATTACTTCTGTAAATTGTAATGAAATTACTTTACACGGCTGCTGAAGGACTCCTTCCACTGACCGGTGAGCAAGATCTTTCATCACAAGTTTGGACTGAAACTGGACTGAACTTAAAATAATGCAAATATTGCCACTGACCAAAAGCCCGTATCTCCAACTCCAGCTGCATTTTTCTTTTTCCTAAGTTGGCGCACAGCCATGTCACGCAAATCGAATTAAATTCAGTTAAGCAGCAAAGATGTAAACAGCTACCTGTGAATGTTTCTGTGCAGGGATTGACTCCGGCCAGCCGCTTTGAGGTTCCAAAGTCAGAGATTTTCAAGACGCCACTATACGTGTTTACCAACACATTATCACCCTGAAGAAGACACAGACAGAAACAAAAAAGAGAAAAAAAAGGTTAAAAGGCAGTAAGATCTCAATCTTTAAACCTCATTTCACTGAGTTTGAAAGCAGATATAAAGAACTGTGTAAAAGTCTTGCTTAACCCTTCATTTCATTGTGTTGCCTTCAAATACGCCAACTTGTTCTGCAGACTTTCTGAAGGTCCATCAATGTTATTCTGTGAACATTGCCTGCTTTTTCACTTATCTACAGACCATTCTTTGTACATTAACATTTTAAGGGTAATGTGTTTGTTAAGACACTTATCACTTACCTTTAAATCATACAAGCGTAAAAAAGCCCCACACGCAAGGGACATACCAGTATTTTCTCTCCATATAACACACAACTTAGCAAAGAATCAATTTCATTGAGACTGTTCGTAGAAGCTTGTCAAAAAGCTGCATAATTTCCTCCCATTACTTTGGCATTTTTCTCAGATGCAGCTAAAGACAACACAGTTTAACAGACATAATATAGTATATATAACAAGATGATTCTCAAAGAGCTTTTGGCCTTAAACTTGGCTTATCACAGCATGGTGTGCGGTGTGTCCTTCGATATCCCACAAGGAAACTGGACAGGTAGACAAATGAAGAGGTACCAGGTGATGTCCTAAATAAAATAGGAATAAAAATCCAGCAGTCACTTGGTAGGACCTTATATATAGTATATATTCATATACTATTCAACAAAGCCTCATTAAAAATGGTCTCCATGGTGGATGTTAAGAAGGCATTCTTAAGGAAGGGAATCAGAGGGGAAATGGAAAAATAACTGGAATGAAAATCAGCATCAACAGATTTTGTGCTGTGATGAATCCTCCCCAGAGTCCAGACCTCAGGATTACTGAAGGTGTGGTATTATCTTTACAGACAACTGAACAAACAGAAGCCAACATCCAAAGAGCTTTTGGAAAGTCCTTCAAGAAGTCCTCAGAACTATTCCTGAAGACCACTTACAGAAATTAAAAGAAAGTTTGTCTAAGAGGGTTTCAGGCTGTGGTGAAGAATAAAGGTTCTCATTATAGCTCTACATATTCTCTTTCTAAAATGTTCACATGTTTGAAGGTCATTTAAAATTTACATTCAACATTTTAAATTCTGAACTTCTAAGGCATTCAGTGTGTTAACACGGGACTTATTTTTATTTGACACTAAATGCACTAAATCATCTTGTCCAGTATTTCATATTTAACTGACTAAATTTGTAGAATATTTACCATAAAGATTAAGTCAAAGAACCAAACAAACAGACTAATATGGTAGAAAATCTTTTAAATGAACTTCTCATACTTGAATTTATCTTTTTTCCCATTGATGAGCTGGAGATAACTTTATACACTTTAAAAAAAATAAAGGGAACACTAAAATAACATCCTAGATCTGAATGAATGAGCTATTCTTTTTAAACACTTTGTTCTTTACATAGTTGAATGTGCGGACAACAAAATAACACAAAAATTATCAATGGAAATCAAATTTATTAACCCATGGAGGTTTGGATTTGGAGTCACACTCAAAATGAAAGAGGAAAAACACACTACAGGCTGATCCAACGTTGATGTAATGTCCTTAAAACAAGTCAAAATGAGGCTCAGTAGTATGTGTGGCCTCCACGTGGCTGTATGACCTCCCTACAATGGCTGGGCATGCTCCTGATGAGGTGGCGGATGGTCTCTTGAGGGATCTCCTCCCAGACCTGGACTAAAGCATCCGCCAACTCCTGGACAGTCTGTGG
>JBAMHW010000020.1:3443578-3475898 GCA_037177495.1 Rhadinocentrus ornatus | reverse complement strand
CTGGGATAGGCTCCAGCTCACCCCGCGACCCCTAATGGGAACAAGCGGTACAGATAATGACTGACTGACTGACTGACATGTAATCACATGTCTTAAGTGTTTCTTTACCATGTGGCCTAGCTTGGTTTTTGTTTTTGCACACAAACGCTCGTCTGCATTACTGCAAACTATCTGCATGCTAGATCTCAATGGCTTTCAGCTCCTATTTTCTTAGTATTATGCCCCTACTTCTTTTCTCATAACCAGCTTGTTCTTTACATCATCCAAATTCCGCAATTTTATTTTTATTTTTTTTCACTTTGTTCAAACTTTTCTCCTCAGTAGCATGTACAATGACACCAAAATGTAGTCCAAATTAAATAGATCTAATAGCTGTCACGGTTTATAAGGGTTTGCTTTAATGTTTTCTGTTCCTTAGTTTCTATTGTCCTAAGTGTTCTGTTTTTTGATGTCTTGAATATGTAGAGCCAAATCCAGGGCTCGAATTACACTGGGGCTTTCAGGGGAGCCTTATTTTCACACGTGCGCTGCGACTTTGCATGTAATGTGCACGTGGACAAAATTGCTGGTACCCTTCGTTAATGAAAGAAAAACTCACAATGGTCACAGAAATAACTTGAATCTGAGAAAAGTAAGAATAAATAAAAATTCTATGAAATTTAACCAATGAAAGTCAGACATTGCTTTTCAACCATACTTATTTAAAAAAGAAAATCTAATATTTTGTTGCACAACCTTTTGAGGCAATAACCGCAATCAAATTCCTGTACCTGTCAATGAGACTTCTGCACCTCTCAGCATTTATTTTGGCCCACTCCTCAAAAGCAAACGGCTCCAGTTGTCTCAGGTTTGAAGTGTGCCTTTTACCAGACGGCATGTTTCAGATAATTCCAAAGATGCTCAATAGGATTTAGGTCAGGGCTCATAGAAGGACACTTTAGAATAGTCCAATGTTTTCCTCTTAGCCATTCTTGGGTGTTTTTAGCTGTTTTTTGGGTCATTGTCCTGTTGCAAGACCCTTGACCTGCGCCTGAGACCAAGCTTTCTGACACTGGCCAGCACATTTCTCTCTAGAATCCCTTGATAGTCTTGAGATTTCACTGTACCCTGCACAGATTCAGGACACCGTGTGCCAGATGCAGCAAAGCAGCCCCAGAACATAACAGACCTCCTCCATGTTTCACAGTAGGGACAGTGATCTTTTCTTGATATGCTTCATTTTTCCGTCTGTGAACATAGAGCAGAAGAGGCAAAAAGTTCCATTTTTGTCTCATCTGTCCATAGGACATTCTCCCAGAAGCTTTGTGGCTTGTCAACATGTAGTTTGGCAAATTCCAATCTGGCTTTTTTATGATTTGTTTTCAACAATGGTGTCCTCCCTGGTCATCTCCCATTAAGTGCACTTTGGTTTAAACAATGACGGATGGTGCGATCCGACACTGATGTTCTTTGAGCTTGAGTTTTTCTGGGCTCTTTTGTTATAATTCGTATTATCCGTCTCTTTGATTTGTCATCAATTTTCCTCCTGCGGCCACATCCAGGGAGGTTGGCTACAGTCCCATGGATCTTAAATTTCTGTTAATGTACAACTGTAGTCAGAGGAACATGAAGCTGCCTGGAGATGGTCTTATAGCCTCTACCTTTAACATGCTTGTCTATAATTTTCTTATTCTTATTTTCTG
The DNA here is from genome assembly GCA_037177495.1 of Rhadinocentrus ornatus. Classification (NCBI taxonomy): domain Eukaryota; kingdom Metazoa; phylum Chordata; class Actinopteri; order Atheriniformes; family Melanotaeniidae; genus Rhadinocentrus; species Rhadinocentrus ornatus. Next base: position 3,474,216 of record JBAMHW010000020.1, on the reverse strand, counting down.
AGACAACTCTGGCCTTTGCTTCCTCTGGTCCATGTTAAGTGTGGTACACAACATGTCACCAAACAGCACAGTGCTACCTGTAGCCCTATATAGAAGCCCAAGACTGATTACAAGATTGTAGACACCTGTGATGCAAATTAGTGGACACACCTTGGATTAACATGTACCTTTGGTCCATTATTTTAAGTCTTTTTTAGGGGTATCATTATTTTTGTCCAGGCCTGTTTCATGAGTTCATTTTTTTAAATAATTCCGTTGAAGCATGGTTGAAAAGCAATGTCTGACTTTCATGGTTAAATTTCATAGAATTTTTTATTTATTCTTACTTTTGTCAGATTCAAGTTATTTCTGTGACCATTGTGAGTTTTTCTTTCACTAACCGAAGGGTACCAACAATTTTGTCCACATGAGTATGATATGCCATGAAATAGTGTTAATAAGAAGTATAGTAATAATCTGCCCGGACAAAATAACTACATCTTGCATCATTGCGGGTGTTAATGTAGAGCCCCAGTTATGACTGATATCTGTTTTTACATTCGTTAAATCAAGTTACCACTGTAGATGTGATTTAAGGCACATATTACAATAAATTAGGTGGAACTTGTTCCAATATAAGGGGTCGTTGGTATAGAGAAGACATAACAGAAGCATGTTTCTGTAATGTGAGACTTACCATAGAGGTGGCTTCAGTTTAAAGAGCTTCTCAGCGGCTTGAGTAGCTTTAGGGATATCACTAGCTAACATGCTAACGGTGAAGAACTGGCCCACGTCCCAGTAGTTATTCATTTTCTCCAGGGAACCCTTGCGTCCCAGAAGACTGTTCAACCTCACACCTACAGAAATATAATTATTTGAGATCGTCAAAAATCTACCAGCCATTTCACTTGAACATCACCCTAAACATATTATTTAATACATTTTTTTTTTTTTATTACATTTTAGCACTTTTACTGAAACAAAACAGCCTTTATGGTGTGCTAGCTTGTGCGTCAAAATAAAAGTAACCAAAGAGTTTCTAAGGTCACCTATTTTTCTTAGCTCAATGGAGCTTTCAAACTGCTGGCCCGCTACTATGAGGAGGACAGCAAGGTTGATACCAGAATAGAGAGTGGGCTGCAGCTCAAAGCCCTTCCTGTACCTGCAGGTTCAAGAGGAAACACAGATGACAACACCACTGAGAATAATAAGATAGAAAAAAAAAAACATTTATTCATGTGCATTCTCACCACTGTATAGCATTGTCTCTGTTTAAGGTGTCTTTGCAATCTGAGTCAAGGAAAATGTCTTTATAGATCCGTCCACAGAGGCAGAACATGTCGGGTGCAGGATGTTCACATGACTGCAGCACCTGGAGCATCACTCTGAGAGCCTGCTCTCTGTCTCCAGGACTGTTCCTCCTGCACACATTCAGATGCTTAAGTCAAAATGATGACAAGATCTGAACTACATTGTGGAATTACTAATTAAGATTAAGCCATGACAAAACAAACAAACACATTTTCATGTAATTAATTGTACCTAGGTACACAAGTAAAGATTATCGGGCTGTTTCTGTCCAATTTTGCCCCTTTTCCGACCAACAGCTGCAAGCACTTGATTATCTTAACTCCTATAAGACTTTCCTATAAAATTATCATTCAGTCTGAGGTGTGTTTTCAGCGAATTCGTCCCGATAATCCGATCTGAAATGGGTTGTGACCGACAATCGCAAGTATTGAACATGTTCAATATTTACCACCAAAAATCTTGACGTGTGTCTTGTGCAATAATCTAGAATTATAATCTATACATGAGGGCTACAGGTATTTTTGACTGGGGGGTAGGGTACAGCTTCATGTTGAAAAAAAGTGAGGACAACCCAAAAATCTAATTTCCTTTTCAAGTCAAAAACTTCCTTTTAGTCTGAATCTCAGTAAAAGAGTTTACAGTTGTGTACCTGTTAAGGGCAAATGCATAGTGGAATTGGATCATGGGCTGAGTGGCCAGGTCACAAGTTGGCAGCATTTCCAGAGTCTGCACAAGCTTCACCATTGCATCATAGTCCTGTCAGTGAGATAAAAACAAGGGATGACATATTGTTTTTAACTTCATTATGCTGCAAGTACATTATTACCAATAGACAATGCAGGAATTGTTTTAAATAATATTAAAAAGTAATCAACCGAAATGTAAATAAATTAAAGACGTGTTTGTACCTGTATGTCTCTGTAGGAAAACAGCAGGTTCATGACAATATCCTGTGTTAAGACCTCTGTGTTGTCTATTCGAAGCTTGATACGGGAAAGCTCCTTGGCCAGCTCCTCTCCTTGGTATTTCTCCCTGGCCTTCCGGATATCATTGAGCAGAGTGTCCTTAAAAGAGGCACTGCATAAAGATGGTGAAGTGGAAATTGGATTGAAAGAAATTCTTTGGGAAGTAATAAAGGAAGATTATTTTGATTGCAACAAGGAAACTTGATTCTTACATTTTCCCACTCTTTCCTGAAATTTGAACTCTGAATTTGCCAAAGCAGATGACCAGATTAAACTTCCAAAATTGAGTGGGACTTGCATCCTTTTTATTATACAACAAACTAAAAAAAACTGAGTCTTGTCCCTGTGCTATTCTAAAAAAAATCAGAAATGTAACTTTTTTTCTCTCTCACCAGGATGTCACATGGATATCCTTCAGCAGGTTGGTGAAACGATCAGTCAGTGGGACGCACAGTGGCCCCAACAAGTTGTCCCAGCTGGGTTGCATGTACTCGCTGGCCCTGCGCTGGGCATCACTCTCACAGCACATATACTCATGGCTAGGAGTCACTATGTAAGGGATGAAGTAGTAGTTACCACTGGATGCCTAAAAAGGGAGGAGCAGAGTCTTAGTACTGTTTATTTTATTTTTTTAAAGGAAAAAAAAAGAAGGGAACTGTTCTAGATCTGAGTACCAAAATGGATTTTTAAAGCCTGCAGATGCAGATATAATATAGTTACTTAACAGGTGAACAAACATGCAGGATACTGACGGCAGGTGTTAAGGGAGTTCAGGAGGAAAAACAGCAGAGGGGAGGTGGGATAGAGAGGGCAGGGATTAGAGGGTGATAAATGAGCAGAGGATCAGAACAACACAGATTGTCTGGTAGCATCATGACATTATCAGTAGGTTAGACCAAGCAGGGTTGTGTGCTAACAGGAATAGAACAGCCTTTCCCCATATAGTCTTTCTTTCTGGCTCCAAGTAAGAACATAGAAAAAGTGTATAGATCAAATAAAAAACAAATATTAGCTTGTCTCTAAACGTACTGAAATATTTGGACTACCTAGGTCATTTTAAATTCTGAATTTTGGGTCAAACCGTTGTAGAACAACTCAGCCAGCTAATCAATGTGTTGCTGGCCTGTAATTTGCAATCTTTAGTATCTGAGGAACACCAACATTCTGTTTGCTTCTTCTAAAAGGGAAACACTCTATAATTTATGTTGTTTTATATAAACAGGGAATACTATAAAGAGTTTAGTGTGACAATGAAGACCATACAGGCCTCCAAAACCAAAAACACCCACATACCCAGAGCGTAACACAACATTCCCAAAGATCCTGTGTTAATTTCTGAACTGCTCAGCTATTGGTCCACACAATATCAGATAGGTGGCTTTAATGCTATGGATGATATATTAGTATGTACTTTTAATTTTATCTCAGATTACTGATTTGCATTTACTTCATGTTTTCTGTATCCTTCTCAGGCATTTACTTGTGCCACTCTGTATTCTGCAATGTCTGAATAATGTCTAAACACAGTTTTGTTTTAAAATAGAACTATTAGTTTATGATAGTTTTAACAAATAACATATCCTAAAATAAAATTAGTAATATGGGTGAAAATAAATGGCAAACCTGTAACTAGTAAAGATTTTAGACCCCTTAAAGAATGTTTACTACAACATGGTCTTGTTGCTCTATTTTACATTGGTTAGGGATAACAGCATAGAAAACGGTTTTAAACCAAGTTTTTATGAATGCAAATCTTTTCATAGACTCAAAATAGAAACGTAAAACCAGGCCGCTTTCTGAGCTGCTGCAGATTTTGGGAAAAATGTATCCAGCACTCACAGCAGAAACAGAGCACATAGACAGGTGCACACGCACAAAGCGCTTCCGAATTCAGTGCCAGTTGTAAAGTAACAATGACATGATGCAGACTTGGAAGCAGAATGTACTCTCAGACAACCAGGCATTACTTTTACTGAGGAGGCGAGCAACAGCTAAGAGAGCATGGGTTCAAAATAATCTCATAACAAATTGGGAGTTTGGAGAGTTTGGGCTCATCCAGCCACAAACATCTTAGGTGGGTGATTTGTTGACATCTGTCAGATTCCTTCTATTTGGATGTGTTAAAAAGGATTTTTTGATCATCACTGTTGTCATTTATCTCTGTAGCCAAGTTAAATTTCTTTTCATTTCAGTGCAGAATGCTCAGACACACCCAACCTTGAGCTGAGAGGAGATTTATTCTTAAGTTGCACAACACAAAGACATAAACATGTTTAGAAGCAGGACACAGCCTCCATCACATCCCAAGAGAATAGGATGTTTAGAGTCTGGAATCTGGTGTTTGGAGTTTGTTTTTTTTCCCCATGGTGACCAAGTGCTTGCTCAAAGGGAATTGCTAGTTTCTTTCTATCACATGCAGTGAAAACACTTTGCTCAGCAGTTGGTGTCTTTCTGCAACTTGTTGTCAAATGGATGGTGCATTAAGGATTTTTTTAGATCTTTGATTGAATGACTAGCAACATCTAAATGTAAACATGGCACTGTAGCTCTTTGCAAAATGGGTTGTTTCTATTTTCATTCACAGTTTTAGCTGGAAATGATTGCACAGCCCAGCTAGGCCTAAATGCGGTGAATATAGGAAAAGCATTAAGTAGAATGTATCAGCCATGTTTCTTATTTGGCTGTAATGTGTCATTCACACAACATCCCATGGGGAGGCCATTTTTTTCCAGCTTCAGCTCCTAGAATATTAGTATCTGCAGTCTGCTAGCATGCTTTCGTGCAGGCCTGGAACTGTACCTACTTTATTTCGCAGTCCAGAGCCTCTGTATTCTGGAGGCAACTGAACCCAGGGAAAGCCTAATGCTGGCGGACGAGTAGCCTAACCCACACACACAAATAGACAGCACACAAATATTAAACATTTCTTCTATTACAGGAAAACTTGCTGCTGATCATATTTCAGGACCCTAACATGCACGTTTCAGTGCATGTGCTCATTAATACAGTATGTGTGACAAGATGTTTGTGTTTGTGTGTAAGAGGAAGAGAGAGAGCAAGAGAGAATGGAAAGCATGTAGATACACATTCCTGAGTACACATTTCACGCGAGAGGCTGGACAGAACTTGTCATGGATATTCCTAGAAACAGTACACGACACATAAATCTTTGTGAAACACACACACACAAACAGTTACTTACTGTATTTTTCTGTGCCACCATGTCCTGAAAAAGCATAAAAACAAAAAAACATGTTTCAAGGCTGTAAATCATAGTGACACAGTGTATTTTAAGCTGTCTGCAGGACTGACTGTACTGCACACACACGTCTGTAAATAACTTAGTGGATCACTTTGTTCCCAGGCCATGTGAAGGAATGGCATCCCTGAACTCTGATTATACCGACGGCTGAGTCAAAGAGTCTGTTTACCTTTAGTGACTGGGCTGTGTCGGGGTCCGTATCGTGGTATAGGATGACGTTGTTGGCCATGTCGAAGCTCTCCCTCACACCCAGGTGGTAAAACAAGGAGGGCTGTCGAAACACATCGCTCATGTCCACAACAGCAATGTCTGAGAAGAGGAAGCAATGTTAGCAACAACATGACATTTAACATTTTAAAAAAGGATGCCAGAACTGAGATTTAAGCCTCTGAGCTCAAGTCTACACCTGGTTAAAGACCTGAGAGTTTAAAACTACAATATGTCAGTTTGAATCTCTAAAAGTACAAGCAGCTCCCAGTAGCTTGCAATACTTTATAAGTCCCTGTTTCTAGCTCTCCTTTATACATAAGAAAAAATTAAAATGAAGAAAATCCTTCCTGGAACTGGAAGTTTTGCATTCCAGGAAACTGCTGCGCCTGCAGTGTTCTGAATTATTTGATGATGAAGCCAAGGTGAAGCACATCTTTCTTCTCAGAAAGCCTTCATCTAGAGGCAATAATTACAAACACCCACTCTGCCTACAAGTACTGTTGTTTGTAATAAATGATTCACTTAGCTTGTCCAGACAGTGGATTAAAAGCAGTATTTTTTGTTATAAAAGCAAAAATGCTTTAATCACAGTATCATCTTAGTGTTGTCACAGAGAAATGTATTTTCTCTGAAACTGTATTTTCTACAAGACTAATGACACTTATACTTCCTAAAGAATGAATGAATCCCATTAATTCTGGCATCACCAACATGACTTTCGCACTAACAGCAGGTAGACTTTGGATTTTCATAGTTGCTCAATGTTTCCACAGGACAATCTCTTGAATATGTTAATACATGTTAAGACTTGTTTCATGTACAGGCTGTGTTTATCAGGATTTTAGTTTGAGAGAAGCAGTAATAGACCCAACCGACAAACAAGGCAAAAAGAAAGGAGCTGCAGTGGACATCCACAAGAGGAAAATTTAGAACTGTGGCACGACCTAACACATCTAACAGTAAGCTGCTCAGATGTTTGACCAACCATTGTCCCATATATATAAAGAGCATTTATACTCTGTTTAGCTAATTTTGGTGAACATCCAAGCACATGTTTAAGATAACAAGCCCTGTAGCAGCAATGCAAAAGCATATTTATCATAGCATATGTATTATGACATATGAGAGGAAGACCAGGATAGCCGTCTGCTGTCAGCTCTGCGTCTTCTTCCGGGTCTCCGCATGCTGCTGCAGATAAATGCAGATCATGATTAGACATGAATGACAGCTGCGCTAAGCTACTTCACCTGCCATTGCTACCTGAAGAAAGGCTTCACCCTTCCTCCCTACAGCTGAGCCAGAGCCATGCCCACCACTATAAGCACATTTACCTGCGCAATTTCAGCATCTTACTCCAAACATACTTCTATTAAAAGCCTTTTCGGAAAGCTGAGCGCAGATGGAGAAAAACACATCTACAGGTTCATTATGACATGTATAAAGAGAAACTTCACTCTTATAATCTACAACTGAGGAATGCAAGGAAGTCCTATTTCTCTGACATTATTAGCAAAAACTATCATAATGCTTGGGCCTTATTTGCTTTTGTCGACAGATTAACAAATCCTCCTGTGTCAGCAGAACCTGAACTTTATTCCACCAAGGCCTGTAATGAGTTTGCCAAATTCTTCCCAGAATAAATCCAGAATATCAGACAAGCAGTTGGTTCATCAACAGCAGGTTCAAGAGACAAACTGTGTCCATTGAAAACCAGTTTAAACACCATGACACAGTTTAATCCTATTAACAGCAAAATCTAGACAAGACACAAATGAGCAGCTACAGGCCAATCTCAAATCTTCCTTTTCTAAGTAAGATCATCGAAAAAAGCTGTTTTTCTTCAGCTAAATGACTTTTTAACACAAAAGAACTGCTATGATGTCTTCAGTCAAGTTTTAGACAGCACCACAGCACTGAGACTGCTCTGATCATATGTTTGAATACAGACGATGGAAAAATATCAGTCTTAGTCTTACTGGACCTCAGTGCTGCATTTGTTACAGTTGACCACAATATATTACTCAAACGATTGGAGAAAAGGGTGGGCCTCACTGGTACTGCACTACACTGGTTTAAATCTTATTTAGAGAACAGGAAGTACTTTGTGTCACATAGGTAATATTACATCTGAGCAGACAAGAATTACATGTGGAGTTCCCCAAGGTTCCATCCTGGGGCCTCTTCTGTTTAACATCTGCATGCTCTCACTGGCACAGCTCATTAAGAACAACTAAATTAGTTACCACAGCTATGCAGATAACACGCAGATATATATTACAATGTCACCTGTCTATACACATAAAAACCACCAACCAGGCCAGAAATCTGGGTGTAGTGATGGACTCAGGCCTTAACTTTGAGAAACGCATTGTAATGTAATGTAATATTTTTAATGTTTTATGTAATGCGCTTTGAATCGTCTTGTACATGAAATGTGCTATACAAACAAATTTGCCTTGCCTATTAAACTGAATAACATGAGATTTGGAATGTAGCACATTTATTTTAACCCTGTGAGCCTTTTGTGTATCTTTTAGGCCTCGGCTTGCAAAATTCTCACCCATGATGAAATGAGTACATTTCTGTAACCACAAGGTCTATTTGAATACTTTTGGTGTCATAGAAAAAAGAGAAAACTTGTGAGATTTAAGAAGTGCAAATATCAGTTTATATGTTACTGGTATAGAATAAATCAAGATGACACGTGGCACAAATGAATAAAGTTTGACTTGACTTGCCTATTAAAAAAAAAGAGAAAGAAAAAAACTTTCAGGACTCAAATAAATATTCCTTGGAAATGATTCAATTGTAGCTGTAAACCTTTTGTGGAAATCCATCCGGGGTTTGTTGACATAGTATATCAGTAAAGTCATGCTTATTCAAAGTTGCTAATACAAAAGCTTTTCTTTTCTTTTACATGTCATGAAAGGATCAAGTCTCAGGTGGAATTATAAAAGAGTGGTTATGTTAGATTACTTAGAAAGAAATTTGAATCATACGCATGACTGTGTTTCACCTGTTCTGACAAGTTTAATTTCAACTGACTTTTTCATCACTTATTTGACACAGATTATCTTGGTTTTTGGCTCCACTTGCTTCAGATGATCCCACCAGCCCTGCAGTTTGTGTAACTAAAACTTACAGCTGTGCCCCTGTTGTCTGCAGCAGAGGTGTAGATAACAGTCCATGGTATAAATAGCTGGCAATTAAAGGCTCCACAGAGCTGCTCCGATTTCGCTGCCCTGATCCAAGAAGGAGCTGTAAAGAGTGTTTGGTTTTCATGATGAAGATAGAATGATGAAAATCATGAATAAAAACTAGCTGCAAAACACAGATAACTTTCCATTCTGGGGTTACACATGGTCACACAATTATAGGTGGTGATTTAATTAATGGCAACAGAAGACAGTTAAGTTAGCAAACAAATACAGTATGTATCATCATGTTGGAGAGATGCTGATTTCTTTCAGACGTGTTAACATGTTCAGTTTAAAATGACTGTACAGCAGGAGAAGAATACAGTCTTGAGGATTTAAATTCCTTTATGTAGCGAAACCTTTCCAGCAGTGTCACTAAATCTGTAAAGGTTTTTATTCTTGATTGTAACAAAGCTGTGAGGGGATAAGAATGAAATAGGGACTTTATCTTACATTTTAAACCCACATTTTCACACTTTCTCCTCTACATATGTAAAGTGAAGCAGTGACACACTGTATGTCCCAGTAAAATAGTCAATCCTTATTCAAACAGAAATAAAATGCACTTCTTCCATCCCATTCATTTTACAGCTCTTCATGTTGAAATTTTATGAGGGATGTGCAAATATATCAGACTAATATCAATACTGACAAAAATCTTGCTTATTGACAGCAATAATATGATTGGTAAATAGAATAACAGCTGATTGTAGCTTCTCATGTGTATTTAAGGTTTTTGTATGACAGATCAAAGATAAGTGGCTGGAATATTTAAAAACGGTTTTCATAATGCATATTTAATATATCCCTGATAATAGACAAATATATAACTAAAACAATCAGCATTAGCCTGAGGTGTCAGTACGTAGTGAGCTAAGAATTAGTGAGTGATGATGTTTTTTTAAATGGTTCTTTTCTCAAGTAAAGGGTCAAAGTCCTTCATGCACAGTGAAGTCTGCAACCTTTACACAAACTTTTGCACTTGAAACATTGCAGCAAACATTGCAGTAACAATAAAAGGGATGTGTTTTGCAGACAGTGTCATGTTTGTCAGCAATAAAAGGATTTATAACTGACTGTACACACTGTGAGTAAAGATACATAATACATATATTTACCATGTCATGTGTTTTGGCGATGCTGGATTGTGTTAGCAACACAACTTAAAGGTTATGGACAGATTTTCATTAATATTTTCAGGAAATCTCAGAAGTGGAGCAACCACCTGGATCCATAACTTTTTGAAGGATTCTTTGCTATTGGGAGATAGAGAAAATTTTCAAAGTTCAACTTCAAAAATAATGCCCATAAATCAGCTTCTAGTTTCCAAATGCTTTGAACATATTCTCAAAGCTAATTTGTGAGGGCCTATATTCATAATAACTGGGAAGGAAGACATTAAGCAGCTTTAACTTACAAGTGGCATAATAAAGGCCATTTACAGTGCAAAAGTAATAAAAGTTGAGTAGGCTGTGCAAAAGTTACTCCCAATTTCCTCAAACTTTGACAGGAAAGTGTCCATGTCATTTGTAGTCACAACACACGTGTCCCTTGAGTAAGGTGCCTCTTTAAAAAACACATTCACACTTTAGCAAACAAAAACACATTCCTCCAAAAATGGAATCTTGACTTTGTACCAAAAAGTAGTGAAATGAGAAAACAAAAAACTTTGAAAAAAAGTTAATGCAGGACCTATTTGTAAGAATACGTGAAAATATGGCTCGTTGGCAGCAAAATATAAATAAATGTTGGGTGAGTTAAGACATTTACACAGTTGTTATTTCTATTATGTCTAGGACTTTATGAGCAAAACTGTAGATTTCATTCTACTTAAAAAAAATTGAATGATCAATGATTCCCTCCCAGCAACAATCATAATATCCTAATGGAAAAACCTAAATATGCATTTTAAAAATGGTGGGTGTTGATTCAAATTTTAAGAATTGGTTCGATTCAATCCGACCTGTTCTGATCCGATACTGATTTGGATTATTACAACAGCTTTTTAGCTATTACCTGAATTATATTACTTTGTAGTTCTACAACATTCTAGCATTATATTGACATTCAACCGCAATTTAATGAAGCATTTGTGGTTAAAGATGGCTGTAAGGACCAATCCCCTCATAGATTGTTGACACAATTGCTTTCACAAACATGCTGTGGGGCAGAATTACTGAACAGACCCAGGGCAGAACAGAGGACACCAGAGGTGTTTATACCTGCAGCAATAGACTGCTATTGGGACACTAACCAGGTGCACTAGTAAAAATTTGATATTAAGAATGCAAATGCAATTTTATTTCAACATAAGGCCGGTTATTGTCACAAATTTCCTGAATTGATTTGATATTTATTCATTTACAGCTAATTACGTAACACTACATATTTTTCGTGCATATTAAAAACATTTTCAGAAAACTTTTTTTTTTAATATATAAAACACTGAATACATTTACTTGACAATCAGTATGTAATAATCTGATCTGACACATCTACGTTCTTAATTTCTGAAGTAACATGGCAATACAGTGTTTCACAGATTCAGAGCCAGAAATGCTGTTATGGGGAAAAGAAAATAAAAACACAGGACAGAAATAAGGTTAAACTTTTGTAAAGTCCTGATTGGACTGTCTTGAGTCGCAACTTTTTTTTAAGGCAGCCCTTATCCAGCTTAACGTGGTTAGCCTGTGATATATATTAAAGGTTCTTGCAATTATATCTATACTGTTAAGGTAAAAAAAAAAATCTCAAAGTACGCGACTGTCAGTAGGGTTTGCCAAAATAGTAATTAGAATTATCAGGGGGATATTCAACTCTCCAAAGTTAGCTTTCCGGTGTTGTTTTGAGCTGTTTTTATAGTTCATTGGAAGAGATTTGTGAGTCAGGTTAACGTTGCTGCAGCTTGATCGAATCGTTTGTGCATTAGCTGTTTTACAGGTTCTTGTAAAGATGCAGTGGAAGCGGAAGTACTGCGAGTTTGAATCAGAGAAATGAGATTACCTGTTACAGGTTTAGTTTACAGTGGAACTGTACCCTTTCCCTGCTTACACCAAGAATGTTTGTGCACATTTCACTTGATAAATTAGTGGTTCCCAAAGTGGGGGGCGTGAGCCATTGAAGATGGGTGGGGTATGAATAAATGAAAAAATTCATGCTTAGACACTGCTTCCAAACCAACTTCTCTCTAAGCCAAAGACTAGAAAATATGGCAAAGCATGTCTTGCTTTTGGCTTCACCTGCACAATGATGGGTAATGAGGAGAGGCTGCAGCGTGGTGTCTGTTTTAAAGTGCTAGCTTGTTATAGTTTGAAGCCTAACAAGCTAAGACACCACTTGAAGACACAACATCAAGAGCACAAAGACACAAAGTCAGCTGACTTTTCAGGCAAAAACTCGTAAACTGACGTGATCAACAGTGTCTCTTTACTAAAGCTATATCTGTGCCGACAAATGCTCAACTCCCCTCCTACATGTGCCTAATTAGTGGCAGTAGAATTAATATGTCATTGTGCTGTGGACATATTTTCCATGATTGATGACACAGCAGCCAGCAAACTACGGGCTATTCCTCTGTCTAATAATACCATCGGTGAGTGCATTTATGACATCTCAAAGGACATAGAAGAGCAGCTTAATAAAACGGTGTGTGACTTTTCACTGCAAATGGATGAAGCCACAGACAGTAACAAGGACTGCTTACTGATAACTTCAAAGATGGAAATAAGATGAGGTAGGAATTTGCTTTTCTGTAAACAAGTTCCCGACGGAGCAACTGCAGAAGAATATTTATTCAACATCACGGACCCTAACTTAAAAGAGGTCAGTCTGAAATGGGAGGACTGTGTGAGTATCTGCACAGACGGGGCACAGGATATGTTTGGGAAACGAGGGCTGCAAGTGCTCATCAAGTGCATTTCCCCCGATGGGAAGTGGACGTACTGCATGATACACCATGAAACACTGGCATCTAAACAGCTGAGTCTCGAGCTGAACGATGTAATGACCAATGTCATCGCCGCAGTCAACTGCATTAAAACACTACCCTTTAAAGCCCGGATTTTTCTGACACTGTGCAAGGAAATGGGCTCCAACCACACCGCTGTTCTGTTTTACAACGAGTCCCGATGGCTGTTATGTGGAAAGGTGCTGTCCAGGGTCTTTGAACTATGAGATGACATCCACATCTTTTTGAAGGAAGAGGGCAGTGATCTTGCCCACACGTTTTACTATAGCAAGTTCCTCATGAAACTTGCATACCTCAGTGACATGTTTCTGAGACTCAATGAACTGAATTTGCAAGATGCAGGGCACAAATACACACCTCCAATATCTGGAAGATAAAGTAACATCATTCATCAGAAAATTTGAGCTGTGGCAGCAGCGACTGAAAGATGGAAATGTGGACTTAATTGAGAACCTGAAATCATTCACTGAAGACAACAAGCTGGAGAACACAGTGATCTCATGCATGAAAGAACACATCTCTGCCCTTTTACAGAGATATTTCTTGGTGCAGATTCCAAAGAATATGACTGGATCCATGACCCCTTCAGTGTAACAACACCTGCTGACTTCAGCACATCAGAGGAGGAAGAGTTCATCACCTCTGATTCAACAATGTGGCTGCAGTTTAAGTCGAAGACACCGGCTGCATTTTTAATTGGAATAGAGAAAGATTATCCATTGCTAGGTAAGAGAGTCCTGGCCATACTTTTTCCTATTACCACATCCCACCTATGTGACATAGGTTTTTCTGCTGTAGCCTCAATCAAGACAAAATACATGGAGTAATGCACAAATGCAACCCATATTTAATAAGAGCTGCAACAACAAGCAGGATCAACCAGTCACTAAAGAGATGGGTGGGTTAAAGATGTCATTTTATCACAGCAAACCTTTTTTTTATTTATTTATTTCACCTCTCAGGGAGTTGTTAATTTTTTTATACAAATTTTGCACAAACAGGCATTTCTTGAAAAATGTATTTAAAGGAATGTTGAATATTTTTACACAGAAAAAAATAGAAACCTGTTACACTGAACATAACCACATTGTTAAGGTGCTTGAAATTACACTGACAGCAAAGAATACTGTTAAACAGGAAAAAAAGAAAATGCTGCACTTGAAAATAATCACAATGAAAAGGTGGTTTGTTGTTTTGATATTTAAAAGATGTAGTTTATTATGCTGGAACCTATAATCTATTGCTGTATACTTTAATTTGTTCAGTTGTTCAAAAAAGGTTCATGTGTGAAAGAAATGCAAAATTTTCCATATAATCCAAAGGGGGTCCCAACAACAAAACTTTGGGAACCACTGTGATAAATGCTCGTAAAGTTCACTTATCCAAGATTAGTTAAAAAGGCCAGGAATTAAATCTTTAATTATCATTTTAACTGTCAGCTTTGTGACTTTTAAGCATCCTGTACTGAAGCTCTTTTTTCACTCACCTGCACAGTACACATTTAAAAGTTAAGCACAGGACGTCCATATAAAGACAATAGGCGCCTTCCGACAGAAGTTCTAAGAACGCTGGAACTGTTTCATGTTGCATTCGCACATGAGTTGGGGGCGGTAGCGGGACCGATGTGACGCAACCATCTGCGACAGTGACGTGTGACTTTTGCTCCACACAACAACAAAACAAATCCCGCGAAATATAACAAGAGCACACCATCAAGCTAATAATGGCTTTGTCCATTGCCGTGTTGTCTGTAGCTGAAACTGCAGCGGCAACAGTGAATTTTAAAAGTGCTGGGGTCACAAGAAGCAGAAGTAAATAAGCAGAACTCCGGTAAGGGGCGTAGACCAAACACCTACGTCATGAAGGTTCCGATGGAACCACGAAAAGACCCTGCCTCGGAGCAGGAGCTAAAATGGTTATAGGAACGGAGGGTCTTTAGCCCTGTTTCCTATATGTCGGAATGAGCGAAAAAACGGCCTGGTTCCTGAAAAGGTTATAGGAACTGCAAAAGGTTTCTATCGTCAGAAAGGGGCTTTTGACTTTTATAGAATTTTCTCATAGAAGCAAATGGCACAGATCAGATAAATGGAGGATGTTCAAGCCAGAAATGGATGTTGATAATTTATCCAACTAAATAATCAAATTGGAGTTTATGCCTCCAAGCACTCCTAATAAAGAAAGTGATGATTCCAGCATTGAAGAGCTTCATGATATCAAGAATCAGTTGGAGCACAACATTGCATCAAGTTCTGTTCAAGACATGATACAGCAGCTCTTAAAGATATGTGAAATGTTCCAGCCACTCTTGCATATTTCAGGGCCATTCTGAAAAAACACACAAATGTTGATTAAACTGGGAGACAGGTTGCCAGAGTAACGTCATAACAAGGTTGTGTGGAAAGGATGGCTTCATATTAACTATAGAAAGGTGAGCAGCTTTTAAAGGCAATTCGCCAACAGGGAGAGCTGTTCTGTAGAGGATGCTGTCACTTCGCATGGCCCTGACCCACCTGCAGCATCCGAACACCTATGTTAAAAAAGTCATCACCTGCAAATTGCCTTTTTTCATGTTAAAACATGTGTATTGGTGTTGAACCGAAGTGTTAACTTCCCTGGAAGCCTTTCTTTTTTTTAGACGGTTGAGTTTTTCCGTCTGGGCCCTTTGTTCACAGCAGAACCACTAACAAGGATAAACGCACGCAAAATAGTGATTTTAATTTGCTCCTTAGTATTTCGTTATCACAGGAATAAGCCAGCCCCTCTTCCAAGCCTAAAATCACCTGCTTAGCCTACCGCAATCGCCATAACAAACTGTGTCAAGATGTCGAAACGGCGCTCCCATGTCAACTGCTCGGTTGTCAGTTGCCAAAACCAAGATCAAACTGTTTTTAGTGTCCCTGTAGCAGCGGACCAAACTACCAAGGACAAATGGATTAAATTCATTTTTGGTAATAATCTACATGCATCTCTGCCAGAAATAAGGGATTACTCTATGTTTGTGCTAAACATTTTGCACCTGAAAGTTTCAGTAATTCTGGACAATTTCAGGCGAAGATGGCATCAACCCTGCGGTTGGAAAGAGGGGCAATTTCAACTTTGAGCGGCTCACCATCAATGCAATCGGTAAGTGTTGCTACTGATATAAAGTTATGCTTCATTGTGTCTGAGACGTGAGTAAAGCTGACGCAGCTAATGCTAACGCTACTGCTAAAAGACGAGCCTAAAAGTTTAACCCCCTGCAATGTACAAATGGGCCCCGTGTTTTCATTTTGTTGTAAACGTGCTTCTTCTACCAGCTCTACCAATACAATTTCATTTCCACATTTCTGAAAGAAAAGCAAAACACTTTTTGGTAAAGTCTGTCACTAAACCATAAAATCTGATAAAGGTTATTTAAAATGCTGAGCCACAGCAACAAAGGCAACCCTGCCTATGGTACAATATAGGTAATGTATGCTATCTTTGTATGGGTACTGCAGATTACTCCTTGTACTTTAACCTGTCGCCTCATTGGCAAATCTTTCGATTACTTTTTGGTGTTCAACTCTCTCTTCTTACTTTTTCTTCCTGACCTTGCACTCTCTCCTCTCCTCCTTTTCATCTCTCCCTTTAGACTGACAATCATACACAAATAGATTTTATTTAATTAGATGAAAACATAAAAAAATGTGAAAAAATACTATTGAGAATACAAATAAAATCCTCTCTGCTCCTCTCTCTCTCTTTGTACTGTCAGCCAAAAGGCAAATAACTAAATGATGTGTTTTATATCTAATAAGAGATCTAAACACTGATATATTGTTCCAACTTACAATAACTTATTCTTAATAGACAGACCATTTGATCGTACACTCTTACTTGAATCTCTCTCTTTTTCCAAAAAACAATCTTATGTCCATGATGAGGCTGTCTGTCCATCTGTCTGTACACACACACACAAAACAAGTTATAATGTTAAAGGGCATCCAGTCAGTTAGCTAGTCAGTAATGCCTTCACTTTAATTTTAACATGGGCACATGACATAAGAGCTAGCTTCTGTCATTACACTTCAAACTGAAAACAGTGGTACTGAACACCTGTAATGTTTCTTAGCTAGAAAAAAAAAACGTTGGCCTACTCCTACCTAATAACATAAAGAGTAACCTAAGCTTAAATGCAGCAAACACGAGGACTGCTAATTATAATAATGTGTTAGTATTGAGTGGTAGAAGTTAAAGCTGTGTCCCAATTCAGGGTCTGCACACTTCAAAGTGCGGATTAGTCAGCTACATACGTCATCGAGGTGCGCCAAGCACTGTCCCAATTCAGAGACTTCTAAGGAGACTCCGAATCCAATTAGCCTGAAACGAAGGCTGCTGGTGATGCATCCTTCGCGGCCTCTTTTTTTCCAGAATTCATTGTGCACAAGACAGCAGTGAATAAGCAACCAAGCTCAGAAAAGTTTGTTTTTTTAACTACACTTTAGTAGAAACATTACAAATCCAAGAACAATAAAAACATGTTTGTCAAATGGTGATATAAAAATTCTGTAATATTTTATATTTGTGAATTTTTAAGAGGTTAATGAAGCGTGTAGTGGCTGGAAAACAACAGAGCCTGAGACCGCAGAGTATGGTTTTTATAAATTTCTAGTTTGTTAGATACAAATCTAAAAAAAATTTATGTCTCAAATTTTAGGGATGTTGGGACACAATTTAGGGGTGCTTTAATACCCCCCAAAAATGGGCTAGAAACGCTTATGGTTAGGATGCTGTTTGTAGACTTCACCTCAGCCGGGACGCTTGTGTACTTTGTAAACATCTGCTTGCCGGCCATGGTAAAATTTTACACGAGCAACGTGGATGATTCAGAAAAGAAAAGTTGGAAGAAATTATTGGAGGAATAGAGAAAACTAAAGAGAGCTAGAGACAGAACAAGAGATACGACAAAAGGCAACCCTAATGTCAATGGTTTGGTTCACACCAGGTGCACCGCAGCGAGTGTTCGAAGCGCCATATGCGCCAATCTACATCCAGAATGTGTCAAATTCAGCAGTTCAGATAGGGCCAGACAGGAAATCAGACACGAGAGCCGTGTAAAAGCTTCCGGTAATTTTCTAAATAAAAGCCCTTGTGTACATTTGCGCTGCTGAACCATATAAACATTACGCCATTAATCAGTCAGGGTGTCTCAGTGTTTGTTTTTAAGTTTTCATCATGGACAATGAGACGTTTATTCTGAAAGTGAAGAATCACAAGATTCTCCAGTTCTCCTGTGATTTCGTGATCTCGCGGATCCAGCTAGGCGGACTGCACTCGCGGGCGCTCCCACCTTACACGGAAGTTGGAACAAAACCACAGCGCAGCCGTAATGAGGTCAACACAAGACACATGGAGAGCACAGGCAGGATGCAAGATGAATGCGTAATTAGCCGTCGATAGGGGGGCACTGAGAACATGCTAAAAGTTAGGTAGTGCATCTTTGATAAATAAACTATCTCTACTGTTGTGTATGTTCCTTTTCCTGCAATGGTATCACTGTATTTCATACCTGTGTTTAAAGAAATACTTCACCCTAGAAACACTGAATCATGCTATCAAGTCCTTTACATATTGCTTTCACAACAACTGACAAGCCTCAGCTTATTGACTGGGCTTTTCTGCCAAACGGGCCATAGGTGGAAATGGCCAAGAAAACTGGACTTTAGTTAGGCTGCTTACACTAGTCATTGGCCATTAAATACTGGAAGAATAAAATGCATAGAAAATGTTCATTCTCCTAAAAAATATTGTTGTGTTGGCTGTTGCAACCAGACTCTTTGATGAGTCAATTCACATCCTTGATTGCAAAGTCCAAAAACACAGGGAACTGCTGCAAGCTACATTTCCTGCTGAACTACTGCTGAAACACGAGGTCCTTGAGTGACTGTCCGAAAGCATGTATAGCTACACAGCATATCCAAATAATGCTCAGGTTTAAAGTGTAGCACTAGCACTAATAACCCAACACCCCTGTCTCCAGGAACTAAGCTAATGCTGAAGTAGTGGGAAAAAAGTAAAAAAAAAAAAAAGGCAAATTATAGAACAAAGCGCCTCGGTGTTGCAAGAAAATCAGGGAAATGTGGAGAGCAAGCAGCAGGAGAACCAGCAAACAAGAACACTAAGAGGCTGAAGAAAAGTGAACAGAACTTCCTGCTGAACCTTCCAGAAGGATGTAAGCAGCTCTGGAAGCTCTGGTACACCCTGGACAGGTCACCAGGCCATCGCAGGGCCAACACAAACAAACAACCACTCAGTCACTCCTAGGGGAAATTTAGAGTCACCAATTAACCTAACATGCATATACATATAGCAAAGCTGATGATCATAAGGATCTTCTAAAATAAAGAAATGACGCAAACAACAACAACAAAATATTAAAAATAAATAATAACAAATAAAAACCAAAACAAACATGTATTACGACAACAACCAAAGTACCAGAACACACACAAAGTAGCTCTTAGTGTATAAACCCACTGGACAGCTCGGTTACTGTGTCAGCATGCAGAGGACGAGGAATGAGGAGTGATTAGAGATGAAGTGTGTATTGCCCCGTTTACAAACATATCCGCACCCTAACCGTCCATAGTTGACGTGGTTAAAAAGTTCAAAGTTTGCCACTGTAATGCTTTAATAACTTTATACAGTGATGATCATGACAATATCAGGCTGCTGTTGCTTGCCCTCTTGGTATTGGTTTTGCTTTTTTAGTTTGAAAACTTATTAGTAACTCCTTACAGTAGTAGCCTAACAAATAAGCTACTGCAGAGAAAAACTCCTGGTGCCGCCCATTTCGATTTGCAATAAAACTGGTGACACAGAGCTCATAAAAACAATTATTTTCTCATGCCGAACATCTGGACTGTAACACACCTGCATCGTAGAAACTGTCCAGCACTGATGTTTCTCCAAAGTCCAGCCTTCCGAATGTGACGGTGGTGAGCAGCGCGCTCTCCGCGTCGCAGGCTCTTTGCAGGCACTGCAACGCTCCGGACTCCGGACTACTCGCCATCACCGACTTCAGCCCGTCGTTCAGGACGTACACTACTCGCAGGGAGCGTTGCTTGGCTATCGGGCAAGGGCTGGACACCTCGCACCTCTCCCGGTCCCTGTCCCGCTCCAGCGCGCACACTGCCTGGGAGTGATCTCCAACCATGTCGGCGATCTGCGCGCTTTGTCCCGTCTCCATAGCGAAAATGTGGGAAGTGACTCTGCTTTGACCTCCTTCCCTGTCCACTTGCTGTCCACTTCTCCGCCCTCTTTATTCTCTCTGCTCCTCCGTCTTGTACCCCTCTCGCTCACTGGAGGCCCACCTGTCGAGGCGAAGTTGGTCCTCCCGAATCTCCGCCTCATTAACTCAAATCGGTTGCCGATTATCTCGCACCACGACGTCCGCTTTGCCCAGACTGGATCCGACCAGATCACTGAAATTAAGAAGTGGAGGCACAAAGGTCTGAACAAAAATAATAATCCAAAACTGAAACTGTTGTTCTTTGGTTTGCGGTTTTCCCTGGTTTGAAGTTTCCATCTGGAGAGCGCTGACAAGCAGTTCCTGGCCAAGTATGAAATGTTATAGCTGTGTCTCCAGCCGTGTATATATTTAACCGTGTCCTTCTGGTCCCTTCATACCCACTGCGCACAGCAGCCAATTAATTATCAGCTGTGTTTTCCAACAGCAAAGGGTCTGAAGTGATATTATGTTTTCCTAATCAAATATTTTCGTAAGGGCAACGATCCTGCAGACTACTCTGGAACATGAATGAATACTCTCCATTGCGCACTGATATCACCTGTTAATACTGAACTGGGTGGCAGCCAAGAGCCATCTATCACACTCTGAAAGGACAAAGATCCATGTGTTCCCAAAATGGGTACCAACTTGTCCTTAGTACTGTGATAGTAATGTTTCCAATAATTATTTCATCACAATTATTATAACTTAAATGTTGCTGGAACAGTCTTTTTCTCTAATAGAAAAAAATCCATATCCACTTCTGCAACTGCAACCATGTGGTGAACCTGATATTTTACAGAAATCTCAAAAGGTTGGACATATTAATCCTATAAGTAGTTCTTTAAACACAGGAATTAGTTGTTTATTTATCTACAACTTTCAATGAGTAATTCCACCTGTTGGCCGTAATTTTTGGCAACTTACGTCAGCAATCATATTGCAAACCTACTGTAAATTAAGTGGTTACAGGAATATAATTCATTTAAACTTCTCTCAGGAGCTTAGGAGCTCCTTGAATAAGCCTTGAGACATTTAAGTTCTGAGTGCTGCTAGTTAAAAGAGACTTAAAATGTTTATTTACCTACAGTCATGGCAAAATTACACCTTGCTTAACTTTTCATCCAGTATGTGCTCTCTATTAGGTCTATTTTTGGTCTCCACCATGTGTAAAAAAAAGTAGCGTTCTTTTGGTATATATTTTTTTTGTTGCAGTACTGTATGTGACCACTTGGTGGTGACCATAGAGTATAAATAAAAAAAATGGAACTACCAGGCTTGAGAAATAAGGGCAATCACACTCTGCAACAACCCAATGTCAACATAAGGCTGCAACAAACCAGTCGGTATTATCACCATGGCAACCTTAAAATCTTACGCAGTTTGACGTACAGTTTTACCCATGCGTACAACATTCATTAGATCTCATGTCTGAGGTTTGACAGTATTAATGACATAGTTAAATTTTCAAGTGTTAATGCTTACGTCAAACTTTATTAGTGAAATATAGCTCAGGTTGTGCTGACCAAATGAAAGACTTCTGCTTTCCAAATATGTTATTAGTATTATTGTGTTATGATCTACGTTGCTGTTGCAGAAATCATACTGTGCATTCCGTAAACACAGAAACAACTTCTCCTTTTGTTCATTCAGACCTTTAGTAACCTAGGAGCACATGTAGGTTCTGAAACAACTAATTGTACATGACCAATACATTAAAAGACAATTGAATTGTCCTCTCCCCATTTACAGCATATGCTGGGTACAAACAAAAGTACATTTCACAGGCTGGTAGTTATTAAGAAACACAAGAGGCACACATACAGTACATAATAGTATCTTTATTACACTGAAATATAAAAGTATATAGATTTATCACTATCCTGGAGAGAAAGGACCAAGTCAAGAAAACAGCTTGTAGCCTCAGTTGTAGCAGTTTTCTCTTTCTCATACGAAAGACAGAAAGAAAAGAGAAGAAATAAAGATTTGGAATCATAAACAGGAAGGCCACAGTGACGGGTTGCCATAGATTCTGTGCACATATAAGGAAGGGAGGCAAATAGCCACACATGCTGCCACACAAACGCACACATGCATACACACTCATTTAAAATTCCTTCACCAGTAAGGACCTGCCACTACATTCCACCAGTATGTCTTTAAAGTAACCTTTTACCTACATCAGAACCATGAGCTGTGCATGAATCACGGTTTAATTTATCATTTGTTTATTTTATGAGGGTGTGATGCCACTAGCACAGGTGTTTAAGCTTTCAGGAGTTGTGTCATAAAGGTGCAGAGGCAGATTTATGCACAGAAGGTTTTACCCATGACAAATAAAGGTGTTTGTGCATGTTTTTTTTTTTTATCTTCCAGCCACATAGGAAATCATTTGGTTTTTTTTAAATGTGCTATAATGGACGTTTGTCTACAGTATTGCAATAAATGAACAAATTCTTCCTTTAGAATGTCAGTAAAACTAAGCAATTAA
Source organism: Rhadinocentrus ornatus (assembly GCA_037177495.1). NCBI lineage: Eukaryota > Metazoa > Chordata > Actinopteri > Atheriniformes > Melanotaeniidae > Rhadinocentrus > Rhadinocentrus ornatus. The sequence goes on along the minus strand of JBAMHW010000020.1, from coordinate 3,451,582 downwards.
AACAAGAAACAGATCATAACTATTTCAACAGAACTTGGGAACATTATTACTTAAACTGCAGAGTCACAGACGTTTGTATTTATTTTTCATGTTTGCTGAGTTTAATTGGTCCTAATAAGAATGCTTACTTAGACCTATTCCTGTTTGTGCAGAAAGGTTACACTTACTATAACTGTTTTGAATGAAAAATTCTCTGCTGCTTTAGTGGATGGAGGCACTTTGCACAGACCTGTCACTACGAGACATCTGCAAAGCAAAGTGGATCAGAATGAATGAAATCACACTTTATCAGGATTTTCTGCCTAAATTTGGAGACTGTTTTTTTTCCCCCTATGTCCACCACACCATGGGCCATTGTCTGAGACAGTTATAAACCTTAACACCCCTTCAAAAAGACAGCTTGCGTTGTAATGATCACTCATTTTAAATGTGAAATAATATGAGATAAAAACTTGATAGAGAACATCATCCCATCCCACGCACAAACCTATCTGTTTATCAACACCTAATTTCCCAAACAAAGTCTGAAACTTGTAAATCTCATGATTTGTCGAGATTATTAATTAATGTTAATTTTCTGTGCTTCCATAACCTCCAAAACTTCTTTTTTTTAAAACCTGTATTAAGCTGTTATGTCTTGTTGATGAGCAGTGATCTCTGTCATTAAACTGTCACTTTTACATGTAATTTATTTACAGATGATATGAAGATGTAAAACTTCCAGCCTTAATGCTAAGTCAAGCTAACTAGATCCTCTCCTCTAAATGGCACCTACAGTATAAAGCACGTTAGTTGTTTCGGTGAAACCGTTTAGGAGAATTCTAATCATCTTTCAAGTTCATTTCTCTTTAAGATGTAGTCAATTAAAAACAATGCAAAAAAATGCTCAGGTAAGATTTCACTTTGATTAAGAATTACTTGCATTCTACTTTCAAATCATTGAGTACAATTTTTTTAGAACGCAGGAATGAATGCAAAACTTGTTCCCTGAAAGTACAACCTCAATGTCTATGTTTGATGTTCACAAATCAAAGTCACAAATCCAAAGAACTGAGGATGCTAGTTTTTATTGGAAGCTGACCAACTAAAACAATGAGGCCTTGTAGGTGATACACTCCTAAATAAGGAGTTTTGGACTGTAAATTATGTAAAGATATGCAAGTATTGACCCAATACCATTATAACAACTTGGACCTAATAGCTAAAGCTGCATTTTTGCTAAGTTGTCAGGTAGTTTTCCAAGGAACTGATGTTTCCTTCTGTTTTCTGTTTCCACAGGAAGCATGAGATAGGTCATATTGGTCAGCTAATCTCAAAAAGCAGCAGCTGTTTGGCTAAACTATTTTTCCAAGGGACCACACAAAATTCTGTGACTTTTAAACCCTGTCTCCTTGTATAAACAGATATTGTATCCATGCATGCTTAAACAAGGCCTGCATTTTGTCATTGGTCCCTCTGACACAGATATAAAAAAAAAAAAAATTCCAGTTTATGGCACCAGTGAAAAGCTGGGACTAGAACCAAGCAGGGCCTGTTTGTGAGAAAATTTCTTGCTTGATCTTTATTTATGATCTGGGTCTTCTGGTTTAAAACAGGTTCAGCGCTCAGAAGATTTCCTGCAGTGAAAGTGCATTTTCAAAAATGTCCCTGCTTTGAAACTTGAATAACCAAGTTCCCCACAAAGCAGGAAAACAAGAAACACTCACACACACACACACAAATAAGAGGTGAAGGCCACAGAGTGGACGAAGAACAGCACAGAGGTCATCTGAGCCGACCGAGCTACAGGGGTCGACGTTTCCTTCACTCAGAAAAAGTACCAGTGATTTTCACCGCCGCTCTGTGTCCTTGTTCTGTAACCGTGGCAACACGCAGCAACAAGCCAAAGTCAGTACCAGTGGCACAGCAAGCTCCAACAAAATACAGTAAACTGAACAGAGAAGCCTCATTAGAAGAAAAATCAAGAAGTAAACAAAGGATAAGGCGGCGTGACTGGGGGCGTGGGGGGTTGCTGATTTCCATGGTGCAGAAGTGTTGCTGATCGTGATGACCGTTTGGCACAAACTTTGTTTTTGGCTGAAGTGTCAAAACCAATAGTGACAATGTTTTCAAATGGTGGCCTCGGATGTGATCATAGTGGGCCAATAAGGATGCAATGGTCCTCATTTGGACAAGCTCTTCTTTATGTGCTCTATTTCAACCTGCAAAACCAAGAAAAAAGATTTTCTATTTTATGTCCCATTGCAATATTAAAACAATGCTGGTATTATTTGCATTTATTATATAATATTTCACTACACTGAAAATCAGTATTTTTATTTTCCATTTGCCGTACATGGGTAATGACTGTTTATCACCATAGACACATTAAAGGGGTCACCTGTAAACTAATACGCATCTTTTTCTCCTCGTCCAGCGCGTTGGCCAGCTGCTTCATCTCTTGCCTGAAATATACCAATGACAATAGCTCATTTTGTGCACATTAACAAAAGACCTCCAAACACATCAACTCATGAGACAGATTTCACCTGTGTTGGCTCTTCAGCAGGTCTATGGAGGCTCTCAGGTCTCTGAGGTAGTTCCTGAGTTCCTCCAGTGTTGGGGGGGTCAGCGGTGAATGTCGGAGCTCGGGGGAGGGGATCAGACCCGCGGAGGAAGACGGGGAGATGGAGCGATGGCTGGAGTTTGGTGGGGTCAGGATAGAGGGCTTGGGCAGCGGTGCTTTACTGTCAGGTACCTAACACAAACACAGATCAGTGATTTGACATGCTAAAGGATTATTCACCTAGTTTCTTTTTGCAGCACATATGTTTACACAACTGCAACCTGAATATATAGTTTACAAATGAAATAATAAAAACTCTGCCAGAGGCAAAATGTGTCAGGATCTAGCTGTATAACCTGGTACTCTGATAAGATTTATTATTTTTAAGAGCATAAATAGAGCAAAAAAGCAAACAAGTGAAAAGTGCATGAATATGTGCTTGGCTCATTAACATATTGTGTAGTTTGGCGCCCTCTGTTGAGAGAAATAAACGATGCAAGGTGGTGCAGCAGTCTTACAGGGATAACAGGAACTCCTTTCCTCAGGGAAACATCTACAGGTCTAACAGACACAGATTCATGCTCATTCTTTCCTCTGTCCTCCTTCCTGTCCTTCACTGTTGGAGAGTCCAAGTCAGGACTGGACAAAGACGCCTGCCAGGAAGACAAATGTGCTAATCAGTAAAAAGGCAAATATAGCATCAGCATATATACAGCACTGAGGATTTTACCTGACTGCCAAAGGTCCACAACAAAAACAAAACAGCAACTTAAAAGTTATATTTCAAAAAGAACATTAAGACTTTTGTCAAACTGTGAGAAATAAGACAATAAACATTTGATGAAGATTGATACACATGGGAATTTATTTATGCCCCATCTTCGTCTGTCAATAATATTTTGCATTATTTTTACAGACATTATATTTATGTAAAGACAAAAAAACAGATTTTTATCTAAGAACAAATCTGCAGAAAAATGAATACAATTGGCAATACATAAAATTGCAAGTAGGATACTGCTAATCTAGTTACCTAAGATGGAGAACAATGATAATGACAATGTAAATTATTTTCGTAATTAATCAATCTAATGATAACAACCTTATAAATCATTTAACTGCTTTTTAGGTAGTACTGTTGTAGTACTCATGGGTAGCATTGTTGTAATAAAACAACAAAATTCCAGGTGATTAATGAATTGAAACATGTACTAGAATGAAAAGAAACGGCGTCAAACATTATATTTAGATATTTGAATAATAAAATTCTGGGTATTTTTTACAAGAAAATCGACTCAAAGTTTTCTGCCAGTTGATGAACTATCTACTCCTCAGATTGTATTTATTTGTGACTTTCTACTAGTGATTGTCATCATTTTACAAACTACATTTTTTCATCTGTGTTTAAATATAATGGGTTATTAAAAAAACAAAAAAAATTAATTGAAGTAAAACTGAATTGCAATTTTTTTATAGTTTATTTGCATGTTTTCCTTTGTTTTGGCTGTGGCTGAAAACAAAAGTCATGTGTTGCTTATTAAATATGACATGTTCCTCTGTTTCCGTTGCAGGGCTATAAGCAAGACTGTGTTGGGGACAGAATGACTACACACTCACTGGTGTGATGATCTGCGAGCGTGGCCTGCGGTCTGTGACTCTGGGCCGTGACACTGTCGGGTGATTCAGTTTCTCTGTTGATGGGACAACTGCATCCAGATCCAAATCTGCACAAACACACCACAAAAAGAATTTTACACTCAAGCAGACGAGAGCAAAAGAGACAGAGAGAGCTCTGACTCTCATTGGTCGATGCAACAGTCAGCCAGACTCACCGGTGTCATGTGACCTATCAGGGGTGGAATCTGGTGTCGAAGCCCCGCCCTCAGACTTGGGGCTTTCACACCTGAACAAGTAAATCATACAAGAAACGTTAGGCCCAGTACGCTGTGTGATGTACGGATGTTTTCAGGATGAGTGTCTGTTTGTACTGACGTTAGCACAGGTGGTCTCTCAGGACGCCGTGGGGGATTAGACAAAGAGAAGGAACTTGACTTTGGCGGGAGGGGCTTCTTGGGTAGGAGAGTCGGGAGCAAGGGCTTAGGGATGTCTCCAACCTTCACATCTTCACCTACAGATAAACAAACTCAAGGAGTCAAATAAAACCCTCAAAAACAAGCAAGGAGAGGAGATGAGAAGGTAAATGCAGCTGCAGCAGCAACATCAGTAAAATTTGACCTTTGGAGAGGAAAAAATAGGCAGAAGGGTGAAACCATGAAGATGAAAGGTCTAAGGATGCTGAAGGCTGCAGGAAAAAAGAAAACCAGCTAAACTGGGACACAGAGTACAGAGAGGATTAAGATCAGTCAGCAAGGTGATGGAAGCAGTATTTATGAGATTTAATTTCTATTGAAACACAAGCCAAGCGATGAAATCTGAAAGGTTTCCAACACAGTTTGTCTACTCTTACAGCAATCAAATATGTCACATTTCAATAAAATCCTGAACATTGCCTAATGTTTCATCCCAGACGTGGATTTACACTTGTTTTAAAAGATTATAGCTCCAATCCAATCTGTCTTTTGCACATTTAATACTACTCTAAATAGTGCCTTATGTTTTTCAAGAAAAAAAAAAATTATCAAAATTCTTACATTTTCTTCTTGTCAAAAACAGAACATTTTAAATCAAAAACTGAGTGAAAGTTTATTCACCTAATGCTGGTAGGGTTTCTTTAAATGCATCTTTCATCACAGTGCAAACTCACTTCTTTCCTAAGGCTGTTCTCATATTTATACTACCTAACATATCATGCAAACTTCCTCACGTGGCATCTTTACTGTGAGTCAGAGCTGCAGATGGAAATCTGTGAATTACAGTCTGATCCTGAATGAAAGAGATGCTCCTGCTGCATTGTTGATATTTCTGCAGGATGTTTCAGTTAATAAAAATAATGTTTAGGTGATTAAATCAGCAGAAGCCTGTTTTAAATATGTGCAAGAGCACGACAGTAGATGGAAGAAATGAAGCTCAAGAACCTTTTAAAAGCTTCATCTTCCCTCGTCTTTCTTATCTATTTCCTTTTCTATTGTCTTTTGTAAATATTTTTCATGTCCCCTCACCCCCATCCCCCTTTAATTTTAATTAGCTTTCCTAAATAAATAAGTAAAAAAAAAACTCACTGCTTTGTGTTGCCGTTACATAATGGCACCATTGTGAAAACAAGTGGAAGCGTCTGTCTTGTACCAGCCATGCAGTTGGTGCCAGTGTTGAGATTAAAACCACACTGCCCGTAGCTTCCTGATGCTGACACACATTCTTAATCAAAGCTTTGTTTTTTTGCACACAATAGAAGGGAAACATGCTGCAAACGAGGTTTCTGCTGCTGGTGCACTGACAGAAATAATTCCCTGCCTTTGTGCCGTGAAGCAGCAGCTAAGATTTAGAGCTGGATTCTTGTTAACATGTTTTCATTAAGCAGGTTGGTTAGTGAGCTGAGAGAAAAGAAAGCTGCAAGAGGCTTTAAAAGCAGACCCAGAGCAGCGAAAGTGGCCCGGATTTACCTCGATCCTGGTCTCTCTGGGGCAAATGTTCAGGACGCTCAGGAGGAAACTTCTTGACTTCAGATTTTTTCTCTACAGATTAAAGTTCACATGTTTCTGGTGTGTGACTGTACAAGTCTCCATTTTTCTTAGGCCCTGTTTACACAGCAATGTGTCCACACAAATATTTTTCACAAAAGCGTTTTCAAAACAGTGGAATGTAGAAAAAAAAGCAAAGGACAAGAAACGATGTAGTGCACACGCCAGGCATCTAGTGGGCAGTGAAACTTTGCAACGACACACCCAGGTGTGCATAGCATTCTCATAAAACCACAAAACACAACACAGGAACAGAAGCTTTACGTGTCAACCACTAGGTATCTGGTGCATGTCTGGGTCTTTGCTGACACCATAAATACTCCACCAGAAACAGGCTAGACCAAATAAATTAAAAAGATGTGGAAGTACAAACATGACAGGGAAGTCTGCCATTGTTGTTGCTGTGCTTTTCGCGGATTAAGCAGGATTTGATTTGACTTGTGCAAGATGACGTGGAAGACGTCATCGTCGCCAAAAGATTACGCTTTCAATTTACACTGATGAGAGTTGCCTTGAGTTGTGAGAAAGTTTTATCCTGGAGGCCGTTGTCAAATCTTTGCAGATTTATCCAACCATAACTCTGTTACCATGCAAACAAGAGGCCAGAACAAAACAAAACTTTTGTGTTTTACTGTCTCAGCATTGTGGCGTAAACAGGGCCTTAAACTACAACTGCACAAGAGGAGAAGTGAGCTGTTACCTGTGTTGTGTTTAGCTGATGGCACACTGGGGGGAGGTGGTTTCTTTGGTCTCTGGAAACACACACAAATGCAGAAACATCACAAAAACAACTTAGCGATCTCTTTAGGGTTCACACATCAGAAATGCACAGCTTCTTCATGCACATTAAAATGACACAATTACCTCTTTTTCAACTTCTAGCAGCTTGACAAAGTTGTCAGGGAAGACGCCTTGCTTCCCACCGATCTCCCCCATCCACCAGCCTGCATCGGCGCACTCCTGGAAAACACAGTTTAAATGCGTGATAAGTGTTTTCAATATAAACGACTGTAAACACACAGTACACAAGTAAGTTTCTTTCACCTTTGTGATGATGGTGACGATCTCTCCTTCTTTGAGAGACAGCTCGTCTTCATTTTGTGCTTCGTAAGGAAACAGGACTTTACACTGCTCCCGCCCTGCCAGTCATCAAAAGCAAAGATACACTGAGCAAAACTGCACAACAGAAAGCAAAAGAAAACAGTGTGGAGGGTTTGGATAGACAAAAACAAACAAAAAATATATATATATTTTTATTTCTTACCACTGTTAAAGGTCCCATATTATAAATTTTTTCAACAATTTCATATGGGTGTCAGAGGTCCAACAACATTGTTTTCAAAGTGTACTGCCTCAAATTCAGCCTTGGTGCTTAATATCAGCCAATTTCAAATGTGGCTCTAGTGAGCTCTACTGAGAACAGGCTGTTTCTGTGTCTGAACCTTTAAATGTTCATTAGTGGTGCCTCTCTGGGAGAGTATCCAGCTTTTGCTGGCGCTCACTCAGTGATTTTAGAGGGCAGGCTCAGCTAGCCGGAAGGGCGGGTCAACAACAGTATCCACTACTGGTGGCAGTGGTTCTTTCCCTGTGTGAGGTCAGACTCACCTGTTTGAGCACACCTTTGCTAAGAAGTGGAGCAAGCAAGTGAAAAAGGAGAAAGAATTTTCTCATTTTTGGGCCTCATACACAGGCTATGAGGACACATATGACTGTTAGAAAACCTTCAGAAAATTAATTGTGCATAAGATTCAGATTCAGATTCAGATTCAACTTTATTGTCATTGCGCATGTCACAGGTACAAGGCAGCGAAATACAGGTTG
>JBAMHW010000020.1:3424579-3442945 GCA_037177495.1 Rhadinocentrus ornatus | reverse complement strand
CTATACAAAAAAAAAAAACGCCGCGACAAAAAAAGAGGGGGGGGGGGGGGGGGGAAAAAAGAAGAAAAAAAAGGGTTGGGCGGAGGGGGAGAAAAAAAAAAAAAAAAAAAAAAAAAAAAAAAAAAAAAAAAAAAAAAGCTGCCAACTAATACCTCAAGCTAAGGTAAAAGCCAATGAGAAAACAAAGTAGCACTATGTGACTTTCTGACCCTAAAAATGTGCACTTCTGACTCATTTTGATGGCAAAGTGGGCTCCAGCCTTGAACCGCATGTTACAGCTGAGTTTTATTTACGCTGTGATTTTGCACCACGTCACACGGCAGCAACTAGATATCACCGGCCATTTTGATGCGCTGATTTAGAAAGGCAAGATGACATTATTGAAGAAAGAGACAAAACGATAGGGAGAACAGGACAGAGCAACAGATAAGACAAGAGTCAACATCAGACTGACATTTACTCGCTACAGAGAACTCAGTACTGGTAGAATGCAAGATGGGTGCTGAATTAGCCGTCGTTAGAAAATCTGACAACGTTCAGTAGTGCTTCTGTATAAAACAGGAAGTGAGTACCATATGTGATGTGCAAAGGTAACCCATTTCACAGTTTTTGGGCAGCAGCTGAAAATGCATGTTCACCTCTAAGCTTCCTTTTTTTGTCTTAGGGACGACTAACAATAACTGATCTGCCAACTATGTGGAGCACGAGGAAGAGTGAGGCTGAAGCAACTTATTAGCAATTTAGAAGCAATTGAAGACCATGAAAATAAAATAAAATAAGTCCAAATAAGTCAAATAGTGATTTAATTAACCTAGGTCAACACGAACTATAACAACATGAGGTATCACTAGGCCCAAACATCATAGGCTGTATCTTTGAATTAAAATGCAAAATATAAACATCCATGCCTACATTTCTGCAATGCACTTACTGCAGGTGGTTTGTAGAATATCCATTTTCCTGATTCAATGTTCAGCATGTAAATCTGATTATTGTCATCATAAAAATAGAATGTAATGCCATATTTCTGGAGAATTGATTAAAGTACAAAAAGGGAGAAAAAAAGAGGCCCAAGAATATAACCTTGAGACACTCCACATACAAGAAGCACTGGACAGGACTCAGCAGCTACCACACAGAGCTTTTCTCTTTTAAGTGGTGCCTTAACTTCTATAAAGCGCCACCCTAATCCCACCCAGCTCTCCAGGTGAGACAGGAGACAGGCTATAATTTTAAAGTACACAGGAATCAAAGCAAGCTCTAATCAGTGCTGTAACCATATAAGTAGAATCTTATTTGTTAAGCTGTCATATAGAATATTCAGCATTTATGGTATAGAGGCGGGAAAAAAAACTACCTTAAAATAGGAGGTGGAATTGGATAATTATGAAATGCTATGGGGAAAAAAGCTGCGTATGTCTTTGTACTCCAATAATTGCATATGATAATAACAATCATGTAATACAGATAAAAAAATAAAGCTCATTAATATCATTCACATCATGACACTATTCCATATATGGATAAATGGTGGTTTTGCATGTAATTTCCACCCTAATTAGAAAAGAATTTCATATTTTCTTCCTGTTTGTTCTCCTGAATGGAATGCTTTTCAATCCAGTTTTAAAATCTTTGCACAAGCACCTAAACTCTCCTACAAGGAAGTTTTCCTAAATAACTTACAATATTACAACACTGTTTTTATAAGAAACAATAGTGTATTAGAATGAAAGGAAGCTTTCATGAATCAAAGGAAAAGATCAGGAAAATGATTATTAAGATGTAAAGCATGCCAAGTTTTGTCAGCCTGTTTTGCTCTTAAGTCTCCCTGTTTTTACTGGAACTTAATTTTTATCAGTAATGAGTTTTTAAATGACAACAGAACTGGATCCTCACACCTTTAGTTTTGCTGTCGGGTTCAGTCTTCATACTTTCAGCTGCAACACTCGAGGATTTCCCCTCGTTGACCTGAATAACAAACAAAAGACAGAAAACCCTTTAGTGCTTCCCACTCAGACCAACAGCATACAGTGCATACAGTATCAACAGTATGATTTGATTTGGGGCTTTCTGTGACCTGGTTTGATTCAGCAGGTACAAAATGGTGACGACAGTCAGTCAGAGCATGCTAACGGCTGCTACTCAGCATCAGGCAGAGCTGAACCCTGCTATAAACTGACAAGTTGGATAAATGGTGCTATAGAAATGGCTTGGCATTGACATACAAATTTAACTCTGGTTCTAGTTCAAGTTAGTCAGTAGGAAGGATTCAGCTAGATGGACTTAAAACCAGTCAGAACTTCAAAAGTGACAGCTTATGACTTATTTTCATTATTTAAAACCTGATCCATATTAGGTAAACTGTTATTTAGGTAAACTAGTTGAAAGTGTGGTAGAAGAAGAGAAAGTCCATTCAGGTTTCTTAAAACTTGTGTGTGAGGAGAAAGTCATACAGATTTACCAGCATGTCTGAAGAGTGTGTATCTTTTATATCTAAGGATTGGCTTTGAAGAAACAATGTGATTATTAAAAAAGCACATTGGTCTCTTAATCAGCTCTGGGATGCACTCTGGCATACAATGTCCTTACATACATACATTAAATGTCCTTTACAAACGGTTACAGAACCGGAAACAGAACTAACAGGTCTGACCAGGTTGAGTATTGGTACCAGTACCAGTTGCTGTAAGTGCAGGGGGTTCAGAGTAACCACACTGATGATTTCTGGAGTTGATGAACCTAATCAGAGTATCCAAATCAGAAATCTAGGGCGATATTCTAGTTCAAATGCTACAAAAAGCTGAGCAATGTTTTTTCCTTGTTCAGATGGGATGTACCACATTTACATGTCTGCTATTAGTGCCTTAAACATTCCATGACAAACCATATAATGACTTCTGAAATGTTTTGTATCTTACCTCACCCTGTAGGCTGGTCTTTACTGGTAACATAATTACTGTTAAATTAAGGCCCAAAATAAGCTAAATGATATTTATAAAATTTTTTAAAAAAGCATCACTAGTCTCTAGTAAGCAGCACCAGCCTCTTCGTTGATGGGATCAGATTTAGCACAGAAAGCATCAAGTCAACTCTCCTGCAAAGTGTGTGTTTCACTGTTTGAGTCTGAAATTAAAGCAGTCGTTGTTTCCCGGCTGGAGTGGATCCCTCCACAGTGTTTGTGGAACCAGGGTGGCTCTTCCACAGGAAAACACACACTTTCACAACATACAGTCTGTCTGAACACACACAGCTCTGTTCTGTTCGAACTCCCCCTCCACATTTCCTCCCTCTCTCTCCTCCTCCTCCTCTCTCTAATGAGACCCATGTGGAGCCACAAGGTTTAAAGCATCACTACAGTGTTGCAGAAATGTCTCCATGTCCAGTGATCACATGCCGTCTGGCCTTGAATGGCCAATAGGGATCAACCTGTGAGACCTTCAAAGGCCAGTGGTGATATGTAGGAGGACTCAGACAGTTAGTTATTCATATTTTTTTTTTACACTATGAGAAACATTGCATGCCATTCCTTTGTACCAAATTATAAACACACAAAAATTCCACATCCAGTTGTCTACATTAAGGCAACAAAAGGAAAATTATCTTGTGTTGTGTGTGAGCATCAGCAGGAAATTCACACAGGAAGAATATGTTGCAGGGTGTCAGAGGAGCCCTCTGTTGCAAAACTTCTGCAAGTGAGTGTGACACAAATGTAACCAACCCTATGAAAAAGCAGCCCTTAGATTGAGTTGTGGTTTCTTTTGCATTCATAGAAGGAAATCTGAACATTCATAACTGTGCTGATTGAGATTTTCTTTATTTTTATGTAACCTTGGCATGTAGGTATCGAGTGTTGTGCTCTTGCTTTGAGAGATTTAACATTAGCTTACTTGCAGAGATTAATTTAGGCTACATCCACACAGAGACAGAATTGATTTAGTTTTTAAATAAAGATGTAATCGTTTCCTGAAATGTGTGCATCCACACAAAAATACTGAAAACGGTGTAGTGCATATGCTACGCCTGTAAGTGGCGCTGTAACACCACAGAAATTCACCAAAAACATAAAATAGGACATGGAGCGCAAACAGAAACTCATGCGATACAAACAAACATATAAAGAAGAAGATGGCATTTTCTGACTTTCAAAATGCCAGTTTTACGTGGATGAAATTTCCAAAAATTAGAAGAAATTTGTGGAAACACCTAAACTCATCTCTGTGAGGACATGGCTTTAGAAACACAAGTCTTATGTCAGATTTCTAACAATAAAGCTATAACCAGATGATTAGCAAAGCGTAAAAGGTGGAACCAACTAGCTACTCTAAGTCTGTCACACTGCAGGTCTTAATGTTTAGTTCCAATATTTTGCGGAAATCAATTTTATTTTATTTTTTGTTCACGTAATTTAAATCCAACCACCATCAGACTCCAACAATCTAAAGCTGTCCTGTACTGACCCACATGGCCGGAAGAAGTCATCATCAAAAACAATTTGCTTTCTGTAAAGAGCCAAGTTTGCTCTTTATGCTAAGCTAACTCCCTGTTTTCCATTACTTTCCAGGTCATTTTTGAGCAGTGGGACAATTTATTTAAGGTAAAGAAAAAAAAATGGCCAGATTTATGGCTTAAAAGGTAGCAATTGTTTGCTTATCAGTGCTTAATTAAATTTAACAACAAGAATTTAATCAAAACAGTCTTTTCCTGAACTAAAGTTTTTGCTAATCCACAGAAAATTAACTCATCTTGTGGCAGATTTACGTGTTTTGTACATCCCCAATCCACCCAAACATCCTCCTCCCATCCTCGCAGACTTTCATTCTACAATTATTTTTTTCCCCCGTAAAGTTTGATAAATTAAAGACCATTTATATACTCATGACAAGTGGCAAGCATTAGCACAAAATTTGTCCAAATCATAATTATTACCCTAAAGCTAGCTATTGGTTTATGTGTGCTTCACTAATGAAACATCTGACCTTTTCATTCATTTATAAAGTCGACGTGGCTGTGAGTGACTCAGCCGGACGGAGACGCTCCTCTGTCACCTCCTTCTGGGTCTCATTAGCGAGCAGAGAAACTGTCTCACTTTAAAGCAGCATAACAGCCTCCCACTCAGCAGGAGAGGTGCACAAACATCCTTCAGACACACACATGTCTGCAGGAGCCACAGAAAGCAGAAAGCAGTATGCAGGTTTAAAAACCCTGATGATTTCATTTATTTTCTTCATGTCTATCTAATGTGGACTTCAAGAGTAATGGTTTTCCTTTGGGGTTTAGATGGTGTCGTAAAAGATTCCAGTTGCAAAATACAAACTTTTACACAATTTGCACGAACTGATCCTTTAATAGTATACAAATTCAAAATAATCTGTAATTTCTATCATCAGTCAAGTATGTCTGCAATTTTGGTCAAATTACATTTCCTGATCAAATTTAAAACCTTAGCTCATTTAGTTACAAAAGCATATGTAAAAAATGTATTTCTGATTGCACAAATCTGTATCTGAAACTATTCTTGTCCATTGACCGACACCTGAAACCCTTTTAAGTAAGCAGTGATTTACAAAAGTAAAGCAAAAATAAGCTAAACAACCTTTTAAATTTCTTATCCTTATAGTTGACTATATTTAAGTTACTATCACATCAACTGATTTGTCCTTTCTATAAATATTACTTCTTCAGGGTAAGCAGGAAATATTTACAGAACCTGCCACACAGACATATCACCACTAAAACCACTCAATCTGAATGTCTTGTGTGGCCTTTAAAGCACTTGTAATTCTGCTTAATCTAATGTGAAGAAGAAATTACATGTTTTAGAAAGGAACAAAAATAAAATGAAGGATAACAAAAAAAAAGAGAGAAGAGAAGAAGCAGAGAAAACTTGACCCTACCGTCTTCTCTTGGATGTCCAGTTAAAGTAAAACAGAGCTTTGCTACACGAGCGCAGATAGCAGGAAAATGTGTGAACATGTAGACGTTCTCTCTCCCTTTCTGTCTGCTCAGAGCTCTCACTTCTGCTTTGCTTTTCAGATCCCTGTAGGATGTGTGTGTGTGTGTGCGTGTGGGTGGGTGTGTGTCAGAGTGTGTGTGTGTGTGTGAACATATAAACCACTTCCTGTGCTGTGAAGATGAAACATGGGAAGGGGAGGAGCCAACGTAAGAAGGAGCCATGTAAGAAGTTGAGTTATTCACTGCTCACAGCACAACAATCTAAGTATCAAAAAACACCAAAAGAAACAGTTTGTTTATGTTTAGAAACTTTCATTAATCTTTCACGCAACACTGCAGGGACTCGGCTACCTTTGTTGTTAAATGCTAACCTCCATTCCGTATATATATATATATATATATATGTATATATATATTATCATTTTAAGGTGTTAAGTGGACAGAAAATGAATGTGAGTCAAAGGAATGTCGTCTGAAGTCACAGAAAAGGCAACTGGATGTGCACGACTCACCTTGTCCCTCTCTGAGTCCACTTCTATGGAACGAGGTCTGAGCTTGATGGGCTGGTCTTTAAAGATGTCACCAAAGCCAAACCCGCGGATCTGAAGGGCAGTTAAAAGAGAGACACAACATTTAAATATTAACATCAACAATGGCTCAGGTATCAGTTTCTGAGCTCTAATCTTGCAACACTGAATCTGACCTGACATGGGGTTTGTAAGACAGAATAAAAAAACATCCTAAAAAGTCACAATTGTCTGAAACTAGGGCTTCACAATACACCTAGTACAGCTTTATTAGGTGCACGGAGCACCTGTTTAAGTGCCCTTTGCTAATCAGTCAATCACATGGCAGCAACCCAATACATTTAAGCACCAGAATGAGGAGGAAAGGGGATTTAAGTGACTTTTAAGTGACTGAACATGGCATAATGTCACAGGGGCTGGTGGGACTACTTCAGAAACTGTTGATCTACTGGGATTTTTAAACACAACCATCACTAGATTTTACAGAGAATAGTCTGAAAGAAATATCCAGTAAGCAGCAGTTGTTTGGACCAAAATGTCTTGTTGATGTCAGAGATCAGAAGAGAATGGGCAGACTGGTTGGAGGTGATAGAAAGCCAACAGGAAGTCAAATAACCTCTGGTTCCAACCAAGGTCTGCAGAAAAACCTCTCTGAACACACAACACATCCAACCTTGAAGAAGATGGGATACAGCCGCAGAAGACCACACCGGGTGCCTCCTGTCAGCTAAGAACAGGAAACTGAGGCTACAACTCACCAAAACTGGACAATAGAAGATGGAAAAACATTGCTTGGTCTGACAAGTCTTGGTTTCAGCTGCATCATGCAGATGGTAGAGTCAGAATTTGGCATAAACATGGCTCCATCCTGCCTTTTAGCTCACCACCACCAGCAGCTCTCAACCCAGTAGAGCAGCTTTGGGATGTGGAGGAAAGCGAGATTCTTGTCATATATATGCAGCCAACAAACCAGCCGCAATGTGTGATGTTATCATGTCAATATGGAGCAAAATCTCCAAGGTAAGTTTCCAACACCTTGTTGAATTTATGATACCAAGAATGAAGGCAGTTCTGAAGGCAGTAAGGGTCCCACCTGGTATTAGACAAATGTACTTAAAAAAATAATAGCCGGTAAGTATCGACCAAAAGTTAATCATTATTGCAACTGCAATGCCTCCAATACATTTCTATTTAAAATACAGGACAAGCACAGGAGCATCCACAGAGATGCTCCTGTGCTTGTCCTGGAGGAAGTTCTGCTTTATATGCACATTTGACACCAACAAGTACAGGTGCAGAAGAGGAATGCAACAATTATTTACATGCACGTACATATTTCTTTAGATATAGCAAGTTATATCAGCACCACAGTAATCAAATTGCATGAACAATTAAATTTTGAACAGAAATGATAAAACTTTTTATGACTCCTCCTGATTTATGCAGCTAAACAAGGTTTCCTTCCGATTTTAAAAGGACATTTTTACTGGATTTGAATCTTAAGTCTGGTGCACACATTAGGTTTTTTTTAATCTTATGAGATTTTTTATCTGGTCGAGACCTCACACGTGAAAATAAACAAATCAGGCATTTATTAGTTTGATCATACTGTGTGTGGTGTGCAATAATCCGATAATCTAATCACAGAACAACGCACACATAACAATGCTGTCCCGCAACTGATCTACAATCTAGTCCTCCAAGCCGGACATCTCACGTGACTAAACGTGATCTAACAAAAATGAAGAAGAAGAAACATAGTAACAACCGGAAAACACAACACCCAGCATGGAAGAGGATAAATAGGATGAGGGAATAATGGTGGTCTTAGGACTACAGAAAAAGCCAGAACTAAAAAAAAAAACTAAAAAAAAGACAGACTGGAGACAGCGTGAACACGGTTTTTATATCCTTCCTTGTTCCCCAGCCAGTATGCTCTCTGATTGGCTACATTCTGTTCCACGTTACCATCCACCACTGGCGTGCACAGATGGAGCCTTGGTGGTGCTGGAGCACTTGCCCGTTTAGTTCCTATAGACTGTGCATAAAAGTAAAAAATATTAAAATTCGTTGCTGTTGTTTCTTTGGCAACATGATCACACAAAGTGGGCACCAACGAGGCACATTGTAAGCATGTGCATTGTGACAGCTGGACCGTCCACGACGTTACCTCCCACCACTCCACCTGCAACTACTCTGCTAACACTGAACTATTTCAAGGACACCTTTTGCTCCTAAACTAAGCCTGATACCAAACTATTCCTAGCATGTCTGTCTCATTACAGCCTAAACGGCTGAGTCTAAATTAGCCGACTGCCTGCTTAACAAGCTCGGCACATGTTAGGCTAAGTGGCCACTACAAACGTGGGTATGATTGGCTTTTGTGGATTGGCCCGTGAAGTTTTCACGACTTTTTCATAAACCACATCGCACAGCGTTCTCCAGTTGCCCATCTCTTTTGTCGCAGATTGTAACAAATTGTAACTATTTGACAAATGGTTTTTTTTTCTTTATTCCAAGCAGCATTATTCTAAGCCGTCTATAACACTGCTGGCCTCGGTTTTTATCACTTGCAGCCTGCCTAGAAAAGAGAGATTAAGAAAGCAGATTAAAGGAGCTACACCAGGCAGCTCAGGGAAGCAGCTCTCTGCTGGCCTGGATGAAGCCGTCAAGCAGCAAGAAGGAGGAGGAGGAAGATGATGAAGGAGAAAGGTCAGAGCCAAGATCAGAGTCATGTTAACTGTTTAAGGCCTTTTAATAATTAATATTAAATAATATTTCCTTACATTTCTATAGCGCTTTTCTAGACACTTGAAGTCTTTTACAATGATTGGGGGACCTGAGGTTTTTAAAAATGAACTCTTCCACAAACTTTATTGAACCATGTAAAAGTGTACACAATGTGGTTTGGCAGTGCCAAATCTGTTATGAGCTATATTAGCCCAGTACATTATTTTGTAGCTCCACAAATATAAGTTCTTTTCATGTTAGGCCTACAGCATTCCCAGTCATCTGTTGTAGGCTTTACCATTGTAGGCTAATAATGAAATTTTAACCATCATAAATACTCAATTAGAATTTGTCTGTAGAACACAGCCAGTGGTAAGACTATAGCAGTTGCAGACTGGTGTTAGTCTTAGTGGTGTAATAAATTGACTCTTGTCACTTATCAGTCTTACTCAAAGATGCATCACTCTATTCTCTCTGCTGTCCCACAGTAGATCATCTAACAGCATGGAAGATGAGAAAGATGTGTCAGATCAGTACCAGGTTCATGTAGAGTAACATATTTCAATAACTTTGCAAGTACATAAAGGCCTGTAATTTTTATTTTCACACTATAATTAAGCAAAGGTTCCACACGCTCTGCAAATTGCCCTTTTTTTAAAACTGAGCAACTGCCCCTCAAAATGTCTGTGCACGCCACTGCCATTCACACAGTCACAACTCATGAGTCGTCGACTTTCCACAGACACATGAAGATATTTGGTCATAAATATTAAACATGTTTAATATTTCCGATTCTTGGCTACGACCCGTTTCTTAGCAGATTATCGGGACAAATCTGCTCCTAACACACCTCAGACCAAATGATAATTGTACAGGAAAATCTTATAAAACTCACAAAAATCGGGCGTTTTGCCGTCCTTGGTCAGGAAGAGGCAAAATCGAGACAAAAACAGCCCGATAATCTTTTTGTGTGCACCTGGCTTTAGAAACAGGTCTGAAATGGTGAACAGCACTTGATCAAGTTTTCCAATTAGCTCCTCAATACAAATTTACAGAGTGGGGCAAACATGGCTACATAGTCAAAAAGGGACCTCTTATTACCTTTAAGCTCTTTTCATTAATGTGGTTAGAAAACATCATCAGGTTAAGCAAAGTTTGGAGGGAAAATCTATGAAGTCTTAGAAATAGATGACTGCTGCAATAAAAACACAACCACAGCAGCCAACTTCACAGATGTCATAATAGTACAATGGAAGTAGGCTATCATATTATGTATTATATTACCACGTTTTTTATCAGTTTGTAATTAAAATAAAAGAAAAAAATGGTGTTGTCGCAGTCTGCTAACACTCCCCTGTCCACATTTTTATTCACACAAATCCTAGTTAGTAAAACTGAATAAATATAATCAAAGGTTGCTTTGAAAGAAGCAGCTGCTAATAAACGTGGCACGAAATCATTGCCTTTCTTTCACAAAGGATGCTCCAGTGTTTTCTTTGCTAAAAGAGATAATAAAGGAAGTATTGAGGTATATTCCTCTATGTAAAAACATTCTTTTGTAGAAAGAATAAAGGGACTGTGTGTGGGAAATGTCAGAAATTAGATAAATGACTCCAATTTTTATTCTCTCAGCAATTGTCAAAATGAATAAAAGTAATGTTTTTCAGTACAGAAAACTGAGAAAATAATAATTAATATGAAAAGTAAAGATTACATTTAAGAAGCTGGAACATAAAAATGTAATGCATAGCCTGATCAGACATTTTTGTCCCTTTGCAGGTTAATTCAGTGAGTGAAGATGAATGTGGTGGAGGATAAAAGTCAGTGGTACATACAGTAAGTTGGTGTGTGACTTATTTACCTTCTTGGGTTGGACTTCTATCCCTGTTTCTGATCGACTGTCTGCTCCATCGCTTTCACTGCCTGGGCTATCCTTGCCTATACACGAACACAAGAACACACACACAAACAAGTACCTGGATATGAATTTTCTGCCACTGCAAAAGTAAATTTCAAATCATGTTTTAAAACATTTAGAAAACAACATAAATTTTCCTCAGCAGTGGGTACAAATCATATTTTTGTTGCCTTAGACTCACTAGTGCAGCTACTGCGGAGCTCATCCTGTGATGTGGGCGTGTCCAAAGAGGGTGTGTCTGACTCTGTCAGGATCTCTTTGGTGAAATTGGAGGGAAACATTCCAGCCTTCCCATTAAGAATTCCCTCCCACCATCCCTCCTCTACCTACACATAAACAGATACACAACACAAAAAACACATGGTGACATTTATACAAAGATTGACACAGTGAAAGACACACAAGTGCACAAGAGATTCACCTGTACAAACATGATCAGAAAACGACAAAGATGGTGTACACAGACACAAAGATTCACTATGACCAAATACAGAGCTTTTTTTTTTGTTGTGTGTGTGTTTATCTTATGAGAAGATAACATCAGTAAATTTATTCCAGTCTTCAGTTAAGTTAAGCTACAGCTATACCTCAAGGGTCATATCCCAGTATACAAGCACAGACATAATACGATATGCCCCCTCTCACCTAGTTGAGCATTTTGGTGGTTAACTTATTATTTCATGGACAAAAACAGTTGGCAGACAATTCAGATGCTTTTGAAAAATTCGGTTTACTATGATCTTAGTCAAACTGCCATGTCTACGGCTATTTTATAGGTTGTAGTTGGGCTAATACAGTGATTTGGAACAGGAAGTAGATTGGGTTAAAGGTAAATGTCTTTATTAATGCAACAAGGTCAAAATTACAATGTTCCCTTTTTTTAAATAACTTTTGTCTCTTGAAATAAACATTAAATTTAACATGATTCATCATTTCTATTAATTAAAATATAGATATATATCTTGTCAATCTAAATGAGATTTTTTTACTTTATTTGCTCCATGAAATTTCCCAAACAAATAGACAATATTGTCAAGACAAGCCTTTTACAGATACGTCTTCTGGCCAAAGTTAAAATGTGTCTGGACCGTCACGACCTTAAAAAAGCTATCCATGCTCTAATTAGATCAAGATTAGATTACTGGAATGCACTGTATATTGGTGTTTCCCAGTCTTCCCTTAACTCCCCTTCAACTGGTGCAAAACGCAGCTGCCTGGCTTTTAACTGGCTCCAAGAGAAGAGAGCACATCACTCATGTCCTTTACTCCGTCTATTGGCTTCCAGTCCTTTTTAGAATTGATTTTAAACTTTTAATGTTTGTTCTTAAAGCTCTTAATGGCCTCGCCCCATCTTATTTATCTGAGATGCTAACTGTTCGTGAGTGCGGCAGGGCTCTGAGGTCGTCTAACCAGCTACTGCTGGAAGTGCCCAGGTCCAAATTTAAACATTGGGGTGACCGAGCCTTTTCAGTAGCTGCACCCAGGCTCTGTAATAAGCTCCCCACTGACATGCGTCTCATTACAGACCTGGGCCTTTTAAATCTAAACTAGTAAGTAAAAATAAATATTCAAATAAATAAATATGAAGTTTTGGGTTTTTTTTAAATTGCTTTTGAAGCACTGTGTTGCTGTATTCACATAATTTTTTTTTAGCCTTTTTCATTTTTCATTATTAGCAATGTATGATGTATGATGATAGATCTTTTCATGTTCAAATTTTATTTTAATCACAAAATCTTGACTTCATAAATCAAAATCTGTTTCCAATGTTTAATTTTTCTTTTTTCTTTTCACTGATGGGCAAAGACTTCCATTATTAAGGAAGGGCAAATAAATGAAAGAGTTTGTCATTAGTGGGGCTAGAGCTGAAAAAGAACATAACGCCCCTGCATAAAATCTTAAGAAACAAGACTTATAGTATAATATATAATAGTTCATATATAATATAATATAATATATAATAGTTCAAGCAAAAGAAAATCAGTCTCACCTCTGCTACAATCTCAATGACGTCTCCAACTTTCAACTCCAGCTCATCTTCATGCTGAGGCACGTAGCTGAACGCAGCTTTGCATCTCCGTTGGCGGATTTGGTCTCCTGCATCACACACATAGACAGAATTTATGCATAAACATGTATTGGTCTAGCATAAAGTGACATCATGAGCTCACACACTCATCAGTAAGCATATCCTGCAGGTTGAAGATCTCTGACCCCTGACAGCTGGCACCAAACTCTTCCTGCCAGTGTCATTGCTGTTTGTCTTCCAGTAATTAGCCCAGTCATTACCCTTGATAATGCCCACATCAGCTGGGGCAATGTGACATGACCCTGCAGTTCAGGTTTTGTCCACAAAGTGTCACTAATGCATTTTAATTTCAGCTGTCGGGTCCAGTATCTAAATAAGTGGGTTTAGGTTTTTCACTGAGGTTGTTGAGCTGAGATAAGATTTATTATTTATGCAAACAGTAAGTGAAAATATGTTAGACTCACCCTCCCATATGAGAAAGACACCAAAACTATGTTTACTGTTACTGAAGCTATCGGCTTTGTGGTGATTTTACATTTTTACATCCCTCTTTAATTTTTTTAAGCATCTCTTCATGATGTTTTTTTTTGTTGCTTTGTAACAGTTTGGGGTATTTTGGGGGGTCTATTTCTTGGAGCTTTTTTGTGATTTTTTTTTCTCTTTGCACATTTTTTAATCACTTTACTCCTGTTTTGAATATCTAGAAAGTTTCTATGCTTAGTTATTGTAGTATTGTTGTCATTCGTTGTTACTCTGCAGTTGTTTCGCTTTCCTGCTTGGATTTGACTGAATTCATTCACCAACTGTTCTTTGTCTTCTGATCATTTTCTGTGTTTTTGATCTTTTTTGGGTCTCTTTGTTGTCTTTCTGTGTTTTCTGCCTGAAAAGTTTATTAACTTTGTTTATTTCTTTCATTTTGTGGCAGTTTTTAATTACTTTGTATGTACTAATTATTGTACTGTATGTATCAGTGCTTATGTTCTGTATCTTGTGGTTGTTGAATCTCTCCTTGTTTTCTTATTTAGTGGGTCTTTATAATCATTATGCATCTTTTTGTTGTCATTCTGCATCTGATTGTAAATTATTAAACTGAGAACAGAATTACCAAGGTTAACAGTCATGTATTACAAAGGCCTAAACCATCAGAATTGTTAAGTTATCCATCTCTAATACTAATACACTAACTACACTTTTCTTTCTGATGTGAGAACACTTATCACCCCTCTGACTGCAGACACTGAGCATTATAGTCACTGTGTAACATGTATATATGTTAATAGCAAAATGGTGAGCAATGCTTGACCCAAATCCTTCCTCACACTAATAGGATCTATGTGCAAGCCTGAAGATTTATGGTTATGACCACAGTTATAATGACCACAGTGCGTGAATGTATAAGACATAGTGTGTGACGACGTTGAGTACCTTTCCTTCCTGGTCGCACGCTGGGGTCAGACACTGGGCTGGCCCTGCCATTGGAAAGTTCAGACCTGATCATGCCCGCTTGTCCTCCATCCCTCTTCCCCTCTTTCTTGATCTCCTGTGGAGGGAAACAGAGGAAAAGAAGAGGTGAGAAAATATAGTTGGGGAGAGAAAAATACCAGGTTCAGGTGAGAATCTCTAGGTTACAGGAAAAAAAAAGGTAACATGAATGAAGACAGGACTAAAACAAGAGGGAGGCACATAGACTGCACCTTCTTATGCAAACAGTATCATATCATATGTTAATGCAAATAAATCTTCTCAGCATCAGTATTATATCAATAAACTCTGATAACCACTATTATTTAACACAATATTTATTTATACACAATATTGAATTATTTATTTATTCCACACAACCACCAAAAGCTCAAAATGCCTGGAAAAATATACCAAAATTAAAATTGCCCCTCCTTTACAACTGCTGCCTTTCCTGCTGTCCCTGTGACTTTTACTTACATAAAGAATCACAAGACAGCGTACAAAACTAATCAAGAAAACCAGTAAAAGGCAGTTGGACGGATACAGTGAGGCAGAAGGCTCCACAAGCAGACAGATGATGAGACAACAAACACAAAAGCCATCAAACAGAGTTCCAGAAAAAATAAACGTAATGGTTCACATCTCTCTACCACATTCATCATGATTGTTTCACTGGGCCTTGCCTGTGGCAAAACACAGCCTAGCGAAGCAGATGGGCCTGGACACACTGACTCACAGAGTCAAACCCCCTCATACACACTGGGATGGTGAATCGCCTGGTGTGGCACTAAAGTCTTAATAAGATTTTGAAGTCTAAAAAAAATCAACATGCAATGTTTCCTCTACAACAACTGAAGGTTATTTGAGGCTAAGAACCCTTATCAAAGCAAAGGTTAGGTATGAACACAATGCTGAAGTATGTGTGATTTTTATCTAGAACTGGTTCTGTTCTGTCAAACTTTAAACCATATATTTGGCAGTCAGCAGACAAATAATTTAGGATCCCCATAGATGGTAGGCCAATTAAAATCTGACATGTGGTTTTTGTGCTTCTTTCCCAACAGGAAGTGGCAGATTAGAAAGTAAAAATTGTCTTCTTGACAGCACGGGTCGAGACAAGATTAGATTTGCCTTAGACGACATTTCAAACCAATCATTATAATTACAGATCCCATGAAACAGCTAACAGAGGGCTATTTTTTACTGCATATTTAGTATTTCCTCTAAAAGCAAAGGATGCTGCCCCCATCAAGAAAAACCCAGTCTGCTCTGACTGATCAGTTCCACTGGCCCCTACCACCCTCTGCGCTGCTGAAATTTAAAATCTAAAGAAAGTGTTTCATTGCACGAAAAACTCATACATGCCTCCAAATGCAGAATTACTCATCGCCATTTTTAATCTTTTATCAAGAAACAAGTTAGACAAGATTATTACAATAAAACTTTTTATGATTTTCAGGATAGATGTGCATAGTAGTAAAACATAACAGAGAAACAAAAACAAAAAATGATTTCACTTTACTTTGAAAAGGTACAGGAAGTGCTCATAAGCATTTTTCTTTAAAACTCATTTAGTGGTTACATAAATAAAAACAATTAAAAAACCAAGAGCAGTTGTTTAACTTGAACAAATTAGCTGTTTCCTCTGTTTTGTGTCAACTAAAGTAATAATATCCTCACAAAAACAGTAAAAATCCCCAAATTTTGACATATTTCAACCTGCAACAAATTTAAATACCAATGGGAAACATTGTTAAATTCTCAGTATTCAATGTTGTTTGGGCTCACACAGTGTTAATCCTTTAAATCCAGTTAAACTCCAGTCAAACTGTCTCTTTAGCCAAAATGCTATGCTAGTTACTAGCTAACTTGATACTAGCTTGATTTCTTGCTAACTTTATAAAATGAAATAAAAAAATAGAGACGGCGAAGGCTAACAGTTTGACATTTCTGGGGTAACTGTAAGCCAGGTCTATGAAATCATGTACTAAAGCCACAGCCTGTGAACTTTTACAGGTTTATATGAGTAACTGTGAGGAGTTAGCTACTTTTTTTATATCTTAAATGTTGCAAACTAACAGCAAATATCAGAGAGAGATGACCACAAATGGCCATTTGTCAGTCTTTTTGTTTGTTTTTTTACTTTTACTGATTGCTGTTCATCGAGGTCAGGGCAAAAAGTTTACCTTCCATTAAATTTGGTGCAGTTTGTAAAGTAGGCTAATGCAGCATTAATGCAGAATTAGAGACAAACATTGATTCTGTAGTCAGATAGCAGAACTGCCAGCTCTCTTACTTACATACAGCAGGTGCAGGAAAAAAAAATGCTTTACTTACACATTATCACATATCCTCTGAATTACCGCTGAAAATAAAGCACTTTAAAGTTGGAGACAGCACAACTAACCTTTGCAAAAATCCACAGCAGCCATTGGATTGCTTACATCTTCCTTTACAGTGATGAAAATGTAGTGTTCACTAACTGTATGGCTTCTTTAAAAGAAATTAAAGATACATTTTTAGAGACTAAAATGTAAATAATACAAGTTTGTCTGAATAATTAATAGAGAAAATATGTAAAACAATAAATAAGTCAAATAAAGAAGCTAAATGTACTGCTGTTGGAGGCCTTCAACACTACTTGGACTACTTTCATGTATGACTGCAATTCTGCAGTAAGGATATGGAGGTAACCCTGAGTTAAAGGAAATCCATCTAAAAAGAGGGGAGGAAGAGAGCATGATTCATCATATCTGAACAGGAAACACCTGCATTATGTACACTGCCGTGTTGGCTCCATGTGCTTGTTTGTATGACGTATAAACCCTAGAAATTTTGTGGTTTGTACTAGGCTGCTTTAACTCCTAAGCATAGCTTTTAGTGTTCCCTATAACCAGACCTCTACCCTCTTGTCTTCACAGATCATGAAAGACAGGATATTGAAGCAGTGCACTGTACAGCATACAGCATTAGACCTGGTTGTGAAACGCATCTCCTTGTGACAGTGATGTAAAACATTACTTCCCTTCTTTTTATAAGCTACAATTTTCTTATGAAACTCTGTTTACTGGTCACACTAATAAATAATATTAGTAAGTACTGAAACTCAGTCTTACTTTAAAAGTATACCTTTAAATTATATTTTGGATTAATTAACCCTCATAGCCTGACTAGTGTGTCTTTCCGGACTTCCAAATATTGAACTACAAAAGAAATCTGAAGATCCACAAGAGAATAGAATAAATCTGGTTAATGATGCCAAAGTTTTTTGAGGAAGAATTTACTGATTTGATTTTCAATAAGAGAAGACATTTTAATGGAGGCAGAGATGTTTTTAGAGCCAGTGTGTTTAGGCTGTTGGTGGCACTGCACATCCAGATGTAAACCCCAGATAGTAAAGAATGTGCGGCCCAACAATTTCAAATATGGCCCACATCTGCAGTTTTCTTTGGCCCTTATGAAAAATAGCAGTGACTATGGTGGGCACGGTTGTCTAAACTCAGCCACATGTCCATCACGCATAGCCCAAATCGGAATTTTTTATTTTTTGGGCCACAAATGGTTCTCATTGTACCATAAAGAAGACACGCCTGTGAAAAAACGCTTATGAGATGTGGGCTACAGATAACTGAATCTACAACAAAAATGTGCTGTAATTGAATGGGTATGAATACAATTTGAAGCAACTGTTAAAAAGAAGCAGATAAGCTGGTGGTGTTTGCTTTCTTTTGTTTGTGTGTATATAT